>CM032623.1:14494838-14547338 GCA_019097785.1 Fraxinus excelsior | reverse complement strand
GCTGCAGGCTACGATGGATTATCTCGATGAATGGTGATTTCCTTGGGGATTAGGAGATGTAGACGGGATTTCTCTTGAGGGAAGGCCGATGATGAGTATGACGTACCTCGTGAGCCTTGTTTGAGGGAGGGATTGTTGGGGCAAACAAGTATCCCACATCGATTTTAAAAAGAAAGGAGATCCACCATATAACCCAAGTGGGCTACTCCACCCATTACCAATTGGTTTTGGGTTGGAACCTCACTTGGGCTTGATGGTGTGGGTTTGGGCTTGGTTAATTGCTCCTCTTAATCCCTACGTGTCTATAAACCCAACAAGTGGTATCAGAGCCAGGGCCCAAAATTTAGCCGGAGGAACGCAGTGGAAAGCGTGGTGGAGGTCCCCTAATTAACCTCACGATCTGACTAAAAATCATCCGCGTTTGAGGTGCCTTGTGTCGAAAATCTTCCTAACATAAAAAATGTGGTGGTCAGGCGGCGGGTCCCGTTTGGTCGAGGGTGACGAAAATAACGGCGGTACAAGATGATTGGTGGATGGATTATCGTTTGAGGGGAGGTCACAATGATGTGGTCCTTCGTTTGAGGGGAGGATTGTTGGGAGCAAAAGAAGTCCCACATCGGCTAAACATGGGAAATATGATGGGTTTATAAATGTAGGACAATATCTCCATTGGTATGAGGCCTTTTGGGGTAAAGTCCAAAAGCAAATCCATGAGGGCTTAGGCCCAAAGTGGACAATATTCATACCAATGGAGATATTGTCCTACATTTATAAACCCATCATATTTCTCATGTTTAGCCGATGTGGGACTTCTTTTGCTCCCAACAATCTCATTAATCTAATTAAGCAAAAACTTTGTTAAAAGTTAAAACTGTCAGAGTTTTCTATTCGGATTTTTCTTCATAGAGCATGCTAGTAAAAACTTAAGATAGAAGTAAAATTTGCTTTTAATTTACCCTTTTTTTATTTTGACTAACTGTAATTTTAAAAATATTTTTTACTAACAAATCTTACATGTTTAGAAATATTTTTTTTACACATTTATGGCATGGAACCATCACCACCACCCTCAAACTCCAGCCATAGAACCACCTCTGTATGGCAAATTCTTAACTTTGACGGTGACCCCATCTATCATAGATAAATTGATGTGTGTGAAGTTGATATATATATATATATATATATATATATATATATACACACACACACAAATAGTGAAAGATTTTTGTATTGTTTCTTCATATTTCTTAAAATGCATGCCGGTGAAAAAGGAAGTACAAGCGATAGAAAGTTTGAATTTTAATGTTGATGTGATTGATAACGGTCATATTTTTCATTATAATAAAGAAAAAATGTGACTCAAACGGGCTATTAATTTGGAAACAACCCAAAACCGCCACCACCATCACCAAAATCACATCTTGGCGAGTCTTGCAAAGGCAGCAACATCCACTGCCGTCACAACGTTTACTCCCACAGCCAATGACCACTATTAAGATCAAAAACAAAGGAGCAAATATTCAAGATATATATTAGGTTGTGATTAGCCATCTAACAATACGCAAAAATCATTAAACTAATTCTTGAGTGTGTTTGCTGCAGTGGAATAAAACAATCTACGGGAGCAGCGACTACCATTTGGCTTCTTTACTATGCATCAGTTTGTTGCCCATCTTCTTGAGTTTGATGCCCTTCTTCTATAGCACCTGCTATATGCCCTAAAACGTAGCACGTCGTTTTAATTTCTCAATCGTTCCTGCTGTTTCATCCTCGCTACACATCTGGGAAAAGGCATATTTTATAAAAGGAATTAGTAATATTTCATTTTCAAATCAATCTAATCAAAACTAGTTAAGGAAAAGATGATACCAATGCTACAACAACACAAAAAGCAGCTGCTACATAAACACCAAAGAGGAGATTATTCATCTTGTAGTAAGATGTAGCCGATCTTACAAATGCCAGTGTAATTATTAGGATAAAACCTGATGGGTCACCGTCAACCACATTCCTAACATAGCATATGATGGAAGTCATGTGAAGCGCGAATAGAACTTGATGTCTCTCGTCACTTTTGCCATTCAAAACCAGTATTTGATGGAGCACCACCCCAACTCCATGGACCCAGTGGCGGATCCAGCACCTGGCCAGCCCCCGCGGCCGCCCGTGCTGGATCCGCCGAAATGACTTCAGGAATCAGGACCGCCGAGTTTGCAGTTGCAGACTTGCCTGGGAAAGAGATGATGACCAGCCATGCTAATGTTTTTTTTTTTGTTGGGTTGATGAGTGATGAAATTGACATGGGCCTTTTTTTTTTTGTTTAAAAACATTAGTCCCCTGGGCCCTGGCCCGACCAAATCAAGGACAATGAATCATGGTCCATAATCCATTGTATTTCATATGTATTTCCCCTAAATCAACAATCCAAATCCAACTCTTTCCAATCAGATTCCAAATCGGGAACTGAAGCTGAAACCGCAGACCCTACCCTTTCTAAATTTCTAATTCCATGATTTCCATTCGAAATCGAAGGCCGAAGCAGAGGCAGCACCGCAAGCCGCAACAGCTGCTGCTACCGACGCGATGACTCCATGGGTGACGACGGGCAAGGCCGTGAGGACAAGGAGAAAGTCGCCGACGCCGCCGACGGCATGTAACTTCCCTTACTGCCTTAAAGTTACTCTTTCTCTCTTGTTTGTTTTGGTTTTGTTTTTGTTCTATTTTGTTGGCTACTTCTATTTGGATTGTTGAATGTATATTGTCTGTAAATTGTGTTATTTGAATTGATTTGGGAATTTATATTTAGGAAATTAGGATAAGCGGAAAAAATTAATTGAGAAGAGAAGTTGGGCCAAATTTTTTTTTCCTAAGATAGTGAAATCAATTATTTTCATAAAACTTGAAAATGAGGCAATATTACATCGTTTTTAAAATATAAGACCCGTAAAATGCAATTGTATAAGTTTGTAAGGTTGTATGGTATATTTTTATTTATTTTTTTAATATTTTGAGTTGTATTGAATTATATTTTTATATGTATATAATTTTTATGTTTTAGTGCATTTACTTATATATTAAATAACTTTTAATATTATTTAATCGAATTTTAATAAACGATCGGGCTATTACGATCGTTGATGGTCAACGATCAACATTCTTCGCCCTAGCTGAATTCAAAAGCTGGATTCGCCCCTGCATGGACCAATATTTTATACTTGCCTATCATTCCAAGTACTCTAACCAACCATTCATACAAGTAGAAAACTAGACCGGTGAGTATAATCGAGGCATATCCAATCAGCAATAACGACATAAGTGTTTTTGTATTAATATCTTCCATGAATGTTGGTTTCACACCATCGAATTTGAAAATGAGAACTTTCAAAAACTGCACGTGAAAAATCACGAAGCAAACTCCCCAAAAAGGAGGCCGAGTTCGAACGCCATCTGTTGCAGTTTCACGGGCATCAGCTTGTGTGGGGTTTACCACCACTTCACCACATTAACTTCATGGATCTCCTCATTCGATGTGCCACCATTATCTCAAGAATAACCAACTCAATGCCATTATCGTCATGCAAGACACGTCTGCATGGAAATAAGAAAAGCAAGAGTTGTTGATTAGGGTATTCAATGGAATTAATAAAATAATTACAACACTAATAAGAAGAGAAACTAACCTCTCATCCATTCGTTACTTTTCTTTGAAAGTATGGAGGAAACCACTACTACCAAGTGAGGTTATGCCTTCTCGTGTTGTTGTTAATGAACCATCTTCTTGGGATAGCTCGACTGCGTCGGAGTAAAGAAATGAACGGGGTTTCCACCAGCATGGTTAACTTTCTTTTTCTTTAGAAATTGCTATGGAATTTGGGACTTACAAATAGGCATTGGGGTTTTGATATGTAAAAGCTGTACGTGTTGCGTTTTCAAATATTCTTTTGCAGGCTGCAAAATAAGGTGGTGTTTTCCGTACGACATTGTCCTTTTGGTTAGTGTTTTGCAGGCTACAAAATAGGGTAGTGTTTTGCATGCTACAATATAAGTTACCAACTGTTAGGACTATTATAGTTTTCACAGATAAGGACAAGTAGTATAATTATATTGAAAAGTTAAAAATTAACTGCTTATTTTAGTAAATTGGATATCAACTTATGTGGGCTTAATGGTTCACATAAGTTATTGGACTTGTGCTTTGATCAGGTTGTGCTATCATTGAATCATTTGTGACCCTTTGATTAAATGAATGGTCAGGATCAAAACTTAGGAGATATTTTCTATAGCTTCTTGGAGACTCTTCACATATCTCTAGGCTAGACTTTTTGATAGATTATTCACGTGGGTCTCTTTCACTTTGCAAGAATAGACTTTCTCTCTATTATTGGTAGTCTTCTTTTCAAGAGCACTCTCTGGCCCGTTTTTACTAGCTTCCCTTTCTTGCTCCATGAAATCCACCACATAGCCTATAGTTTGTAAAAACTCTTGGGTATTTCTTTGGCCTGAAATAGTGGCAAAGGGTGTTGGTTTCTCTGTTGATTTTAGGTCCGATTGTTTGTGGAAATCTTGGCTATTTTTGAGAAATCCCTTGATCGATGATCCAAGCCAAGTGAGGAAGCATTTTGATCGGTTCTTGTACTCTCTCTAGATGGCGGTTTGCGCGACATGGTTGGGCTGTTCCTGAGCCTAAAATTTTGACCATAAAAGGAAGATGAACTTCTTTTATTTATAGTTTCGGTTTCTATGCATTTCTAGCAGCTGTTCTATTGATTAATTTATGATATGGTTTATATGTTTGATCACATATTGTAGGCTGAGGTTAATTGATTAGGTACTATATTCTGTCATTGTGCAAATTGTAGAGATGTTGAACTTTATAATGCTGCCATTATCTCTAACATCTGGTATCAGAGCTAGATTTTCGGTCTAGGGTTTGGTTGTCCTTCATTGATTTGGGTCTAGTGATATATCTGTATAGACCTTCAAATGTCTAAACAGAAAACATCACTGTATTGGCATTTTATTTTTCAGATTTCGACACTGACTACTCTTTACTTGTTTATTGTGTATGTGTTGGCTGGAGTGGGTGATTTGGTGACTTTGGCTGGCTTGCTCGATTGAGGAGTTGAGGGTATATTTACTGTTTTCCAACAATAGTTGGTAAGATCGTTCCAAACTCACTCTCAAGTTCGGTTTGGTATTCTTTCCTGATTAACGCATGATTAAACGAGTACATGTATGTGAATTCTGTTGATTGAATTCTCGTGACTGATTTGTAATCTTGAATGAATGCTTACTTGCTTAATATACTTGTGCATTGCCTATATTTGGATCACACCTGCACACACATCACATTGAGGTTTCGTGATTGGATTAGTTTTAGCTCTGTGTTTTCGACCTTATATTGATCATCTGGAAAAGATTTTCTTTTTTTGAAAACTTTTTCTGTTATGTCCTTGAGTACGGGCCACTCTTTTACAGAATTTGGAATGGGTTCGAGGGTCAAATTATCGCAATTCGATGGAAAGGGGGACTACTCAATTTGGAAACAGAAAATGAGGGTTATTTTGGTTCAACAGAGAGTTGCTAAAGCTCTCGATGATCCTGATAAATTTTTTGATAAGTTAAAAGCTAAACCTGATGAAATTGAAGAAATGAATAAAATTGCATATAGTCTATAATTTTACATCTATCTGATAATGTTGTTAGGCAAGTTGATCATGCTAAAGATGCTAGAACTTTATAGACTCCGTAGATGCCTTAATCTTGACTAAAACTTTGTCTAACAAGATATATCTATTGAAAAAGTTGTTTAGTTTTAAGATGGAACCGGGGAAGGATGTTGAAGGAAATTTGAATGATTATAGCATAATCATTAAGAGTCTTGCTCACTAAGAAATTCGATGATAAGAATTTAGATGTCATACTGTTAAACTCATTGTTCGAATCTTCTAAAGAAATCAGAAATGCCATAAAATATGGTAGGAACGCTATTTCACAAGCCATTGTGGTAGATGTATTGAAATTGAGATAATTGGGACTAAAAAGAGAAAACAGAACTAATCCGAGAGAAGAAAGCCCATTTGTTAGGGGAAGGTCAAAAAAGAAAGAATTTAACTTCCAGAACAAAAAGGGAAGGGGAGAATCAAAAATGAGATCCAAATCTAAAGACAGAAGTGGTAAGAAATGTTATAACTGTGGAAAGTTATGACATTTCAAGAGAGACTGCTTTGATTGGAAAAAGAAACAAAGAGACTTAAACAACAATGAACAAAACAATGATGCCGTTGTTTCTGAATTCGATAGTTTACATGTCCTAAATGTGTCTGAGGAAGAATTTGACAAAAATTGGATCCTAGACATAGGGTGCACCTTTCACATGTGCCCTGAAAAGTCTTGGTTCTATAACTACAAAGAGACTAAATCTAAGAAAGTTTACATGGGGGATAATAATTCTCAGAATGTGGTTGGGACTGGTGATATAGCCATCAGGATGTATGATGGGGCTGTCAGGCAACTTAGAAATGTAAGATATATCCCTAATTTGAAGAGGAACCTCATTTCCTTGGGTACTCTTGAAGATGAGGGTTATACTTTCAAATCTGGAAATAAGATTCTGAAAATTATTATGGGGTCTCTGGTAGTTATGAAATGACCTAAGATGAATGGACTGTACTATCTGGAGGGTAAAACTGAAACACCACCCGATTCTGGTCTTATTACAATTAGTAAAGACAAAACTGAACTTTGGTATAATAGAATGGGTCACATTGGGTTTAAAGGACTAAAATCTTTAAGTAATCAGAAATTACTTGGAAAAGATGACATTGAAACTTTGGAATTCTGTGAAATTTGTGTTTTGGGTAAGTCACATAAGGGGAGCTTTGAAGCTGGCTCTCATAGAACCAGGTGACCATTGGACTATGTCCATGCTGATCTATGGGGCTCGGAGAAGCATTCCACGTGTGGTGGGAGTAAGTACTTCTTGTCATTAGTGAATGATTACTCAAGAAAAGTTTGGATTTATCCTCTAAAGGTTAAGTCGAAAACTTTTGAAAAATTTAAGTCTGTTGAGAATCAGTTAGACAAGAAATTTAAAACATTGAGAACTGATAATGGACTTGAATTCTGTAATTTCGAATTTGGCAACTTTTGTAAACAGAAATGGATAACAAAACACAGAACAGTTAAATACACACTTGAACAGAATGGGGTCGTTAAGAGAATGAACATGATCATAATGAACAAGGTTAGGTGCATGTTGATTAGCTCTGGTCTTGCCAAAGGTTTTTGGGCTGAGGCTGCTAGTACTGCAGCTTATTTAATTAATATGTCTCCGTCCAATAGTACAGACTTTAAGACTCCACAGGAATTGTGGATAGGGGAGCCTCCAAACTTGAGGGTGTTTGGATGTGCTGCATATGCACATCAGTTTGAAGGGAAACTTGAGCCTAGAGCTGTCAAGTGTGTGATGTTAGGGTATCCCCGAGGGTGTGAAGGGCTATAGGTTATGGGTTTTAGGGGTTCAAGGCATTAAGATTATCAATAGCAGGAATGTAGTCTTTAATGAATCTGAAATGACATGTCTAAAACAAAAAATTGATGAAGCTAACAAATCTGAAACTGAGAGGAGTGTTCAGATTGAGGTGAAGCTGACTAAGCTTGATTCACCTACACTTGGGAATGATGATAATGACCCTACACATCATGAACCTGAAATTGAACCTGAAGAGGTGACTGAACTTCAAGATTACAATGAACCAGTTGAAGTTGAACATTTTAATGATCAACCACCTAATCAAGATTATCAGCTTACTAGGGATAGGGCGAGAAGGCAAATCAGACCTAATCCGAGATATGAATCCCTAAACTTGACTGATTTTACCCTAGTTTCAGGTGAAGCCCTTGAACAGATAGAACCTACCACTTATGAAGAAGCTATTAATGGAAATTATTCTGAAAATTAGATAAAAGTCATGCAGGAAGAAATGAAATCTTTGAGTGATAACAAAACCTGAAAACTTGTTAAGAAACCTAAAGATCATAAATTGGTTCCATGTAGATGGATTTACAAGTTAAAATGAGGTTTGAGTCCTAATGATCTCCTGAGATTTAAGGCGAGATTAGTGGCTAAGGGTTATACTCAAAGAGAAGGTGTGGACTATAATGAAATATTTTCACCTGTGGTTAAGTACAAGACAATCAGATTGATGTTGAATTTTGTTGTTCAATTTAATTGGGAACTTGAACAACTCGATGTAAAAACTGCATTTTTACACGGGGAGTTGGAAGAGGATATCTTCATGAGTCAACCACAAGGGTTTGTAGCTAGAGGCAAATCTGATTATGTGTGCAAATTAGAAAAATCCTTGTAGGGCTGAAACAGAGCCCAAGACAACGGTACAAGAGGTTTGATGCTTACGTGCTAAAGATAAGGTTTAAAAGAAGTGAATTTGATGCTTGCTTGTATTATAATGACATGAAGAGTGGTTGTGAAGTCTACTTGCTGCTTTGTGTTGATGATATGCTTTTGGCTGGACCTAGGAAGTCTCAAATTAATGAACAGAAAGATCTTTTAAAATCCGAATTTGACATAAAGGATTTAGGAAATGTTAGAAAAATTCTAGGAATGGTTATAACAAGGGACAGAACTAAACATAGGTTAACTATGTCACAAGAAGCTTATTTGAACAAAGTTGTGACAAAATTTGGAATGAAAGACGGTAAAATTGTGAATGTGCCTCTTGCTAGTCATATGAATTTTTCATGTGATCATTTACCTAAATCTGAGTCTGAATTGAAAGAGATGGAAAATGTTCCTTATGCTAATGTCATAGGTTCTGTCATGTTTTCTATGATTACTATCAGACCCGATCTTGCAATTTCCATTAGTCTCCTAAGTAGATTTATGTCCAATCCTAGTAAGCCGCACAGGGCTGGTATGAAATGGCTATTAAGGTATTTAGTTGGGACTTTAAATCTGGGCTTAGTGTATGAGAAAAGATCTGAGAAGTTGACTCTTAAAGACTATGTTGATGCTGACTTTGCTGGTGATAAAGACAATAGGAAATCAACTACAACATACTTCTTTACCCTAGGTGATAACTGCATAACATGGAAATCACAGCTACAGCCTTTAGTTACTTTGTCTAGTACTGAAGCAGAATACGTTACCATAACTGAAGCTGTTAAGGAATGTATTTGGTTAAAAAGAATCTTAAAAGAATTGGACTTCATGCATGATACACCTATTATGTTTACTGATAGTCAAATTGCATTGTCACTTAGTAAGAACCATGTTTATCATGAGAGATCTAAACATAT
This sequence comes from Fraxinus excelsior, assembly GCA_019097785.1. Lineage (NCBI taxonomy): Eukaryota > Viridiplantae > Streptophyta > Magnoliopsida > Lamiales > Oleaceae > Fraxinus > Fraxinus excelsior. The sequence goes on along the minus strand of CM032623.1, from coordinate 14,538,017 downwards.
TGAGGTGAAGTATCATTTCATTCGTGAGAAACTGCCTCAATTTGAAGTCGAACTTGTTAAGATTCATACTGATAGGAATCCCTCTGATGTGGGAACTAAAATTCTGTCTGTAGAAAAATTTAAATTGTGCTTATCTTTGTTACATATTGACACAGGTTAATTTTTCCTTGCAGGTAGTGGGCGATGATGATGAACAGTCATTTCATGTGCAAATTCGCAACCGAAAGAGTATGTTATGAGAACTAAAGTGAAGAATGTGGGCTTAATGGTTCCCATAAGTTATTGGGCTTGTGCTTTGACCCAGTTGTGCTACCATTGAATCATTGTGGCCCTTTAATTAAATGAATGGCTATGATCAAAACTTAGGAGATATTTTCTATAGCTCCTTGGAGACTCTTCACATATATCTAGGCTATACTTTTTGATAGATTATTCACATGGGTCTCTTTCACTTTGCAAGAATAGACTTTCTCTCTATTATTGGTAGTCTTCTTCTCAAGAGCACTCTCTGGTCCATTTTTACTAGCTTCCCTTTCTTGTTCCATGAAATCCACCACATAGCCTATAGTCTGTAGAAACTCTTGGGTATTTCTTTGGCTTGAAATAGCGGCAAAGGGTGTTGGTTTCTCTGTTGATTTTAGATCCGATTGTTGGTGGGAATCTTGGCTATTTTTGGGAGATCCCTTGATCGATGTGTTAAGATTTTGGGCTACTCCTCTTAATAAGGTTGACCTTTTAAGATGGAACCTCAAATCTTAACATGGTATCAGAGCTCATTATGCTCCAACGAGCGATTCGATCCCGTTAAGACTCTAAAATGAGCACGTGAATTTCAAGAATGGGCCCCCTCACGCACAGCGTGGACCATGCCAAACAACTGTGAACAAATCGATATTGGGTGGCACCCAACATTGCATAATCGGGGCCTAGCTCTGATACCATGTTAGAAATATTGGGCCTAACTCCACCTAATAAAACCGGCTTATTAGGGGAGGATTGCCCTCACCTTATTAAGTGGATCATTTATATTTTCCCAAGCAATGTGGGATTCTAATACGATGATCCAAGCCAAGTAAGGAAGCATTCTGACCCGTTCTTGTATTCTCTCTGGATGGCGGTTTGCGCGACATGGTTGGGCTGTTCCTGAGCCTAAAATTTTGACCGTGAAAGGGAAGTGGACTTCTTCTATTTATAGTTTCGGTTTCTATGCATTTTCTAGCAGCTGTTCTGTTGATTAATTTATGCTATGGTTTATATGTTTGATCACATATTGTAGGCTGAGGTTAATTGATTGGGTACTATATTCTGTCATTGTGCAAATTGTAGAGATGTTGAACTTTATAATGCTGCCATTATCTCTAACAACTTACAATTCAAATAATAAATTTTGCACTTGGTCTTATTTATTTTGGTTGGAAACTTGGAACATTGAGGAATTGATCAAATTTGTAGTTTGTAATCACTATGGCAAAAGGTTCACAATGTATATAGTGGAGTCAAAATGGATTGGACATATGAGATGACTCACATTGATAAAATACTTGATCAAAACTAATCATGCTTGATTCTAATTGAGTCCCTGGTTGACCCACCTTAATGAGTAGGTATGTTAGGTTTGAATCACCTCGATGTACAAACTATTCGTGCTTGAGAGAATTTTTTGATAAGAATTCGACTTGGGGACATAAATATGACAAATGTTGTGCATCAAACAAAAATTATTATTTGAATATAACTGCGCATTGGCAAATGTCAGCTTAAGAGATTGTTTTTCTTGAGGGTTGTAAGAGAAAACAACCAAATAACTGACTTTTTATTTTGTCTGAAATTAAACCAACTGTTTAAATTGCAATCTTAACCTTCAAATAAAGTTTTAACTATTAAAGTTGTAAACTAAATATGGACACTTTGATGATTAGAAAATTATTCGTTCATATACGAAACTCTCATCTTAATGGGGAGCAACCATTTGTATTTTAACTTTATATTAGTTTTTATTTTGTACGTTTTCACCCTTAAAAATTGAAAGCAACACTTTATCGCGATCTTTGTTGTGATTTTTTTAGGTATTTGGATTTATAGTTCAAAATAAATAATATTTTTTATTTCTTAAAGTAGAAAGTTAGTCAATGTGCAATTGATGTTAAAACGTACTAAAAGAAAAAGGATGAAATCGCATTTTAAAGAATTAAGTTTAACAAATCAGTATAAGCAATTGTTTCAGAATAAATTAATAAAGCTGTACAATATCACAAAATAGGGTAGTGTTTCCGTACTGTGTCATTTTCATCATTTGAAGTGTATATGAATAAATAAATTACTTAGGGCATGTTTGCTGGAATTTTTTTCAGATTAAATTCTCTGAAAATGATTTTTCTTAAAATATATATTCAAAAAGTATGAAACAATTATGAATTTATAGATAAATATGTGGTTGAAAATGAATTTAAAAGTATAAGGATCAAAAAGTATTGTCTTGTTATCAATGTAAATATCAGTTTTCCTTACTCATAAGTAGCCTTCATGTTAATATTAGCAAAATAATTTAAAAACTTTCTTCGGTTGATGACGTGATCAAGTATCTTAGTAATGTCTTGCAGCAATGAATGAGATTTTACTCTCTCTCTCTCTCTCTCTCTCTCTCTCTTCATGCTGCAATGAATGAGATTTTACTCTCTCTCTCTCTCTCTCTCTCTCTTATTTAATTTATCATTCCAGCGTATTCAGAGTGTGTGTTTGATGAATATTATTGAGAAAAGAATATATTTCAAATAGTGATATGATAGGAAATATATTGTAAGGAAAAATTATTGATGTTATAGAAAATATTGTTTAATTAAAAATATGTGGTTGAAAATGAATTTTGAAAGAACGTGTGTCAAACATGAGCTTAATCATGGGTTAATACCCTAAATAGTTACTGAACTTTGTCAAAAGTTCCCTAGATAGTCACTAAACTTCAAAATTTCCTTAAATAGTCACTGAACTTCGCAAAAAGTTCCTAGGGGGTCACTGAACTTCAAAATTTCCCTAAATAATCACTGAACTTAACCAAAACTTCCCTATATAGTCACTCAACTTTGCAAAAAGTTCCTAGAGGGTCACTGAATCATTGATGTATGGGGTCCCAATTTACAAAGTTTGACGACCTTTTCGGAAGTTTTGGCAAAGTTCAATAACTATTTAGGAAAGTTTTGAAGTTCAGTGACCTCCTAGGAACATTTTGCAAAGTTTAGTGATTACTTAGGGAAGTTTTGAAGTTCGGTGATCTCTTGAGAACTTTTGGCAATTTTTAGTGACTATTTAGGGTATTAACTCGCTTAATCATACATACGATGTACGCTATGAAATCTTCTTTATTAATGAATGGGATTTTATATTCAGCCCCTGTTGGATGATCATCATAAAGAGAATATTTTGGTTAATTGGTAAGAACAAATAATGGAATTTGTTTCTATAATATAAGTTAACAAACCGTTAGGACTATTTATTCCCAAACAAAGCTTCAAAATAATCTTTGTGGCCATATTTTGAATTGCATTCGCAAATATTAATCTACAAAGTACGATGCTAATAAGCCAAAAAAAAAAAAAAAATTCCTCACAATTTGGGCGATTCTTTAAATTATTTTTGTCTGACCACCTGAAAATTGGGTTAATTTCATAAATGGTCACTGAAGGACCGAAATACATGAATTGAATCTTGAGGACCTCAAGTGTAAATTTCAGCTAATTTCAATTTCTCAAATTTTGCCCCTAATTTGAAGAATTGCCACGTTTTCCTCCCACCTACACCATATGTAGCCGGCGCCGGAAATTGCCAAATTCAACCACCTTACTGCCAAATAAACCATCAGATTTTTACACCACCACCACCTCCTCACCCCCTCTACAATCCTATACCAACAAGCATCCCCAACTGATAAAAAATCAAAGGAAATCCTGGTTCAAAAAATCAGCTCTAGTCACGGTTTTACCTCCAATTCCGGCCGATTCCGCCACTTCAACCAAACCCATCCCAACGTTGTTTGCCTCTTCATTACAACAACACCGCGCACGGCGTTGGAGTTGACGGAGTGGGTCGATCTGTTTCGCCTTTTCTACTCTTTATTGCCATGATCTACAGCAGCCATCTGTTCAAACCATGGCAAATAACCTCTCCAAACCCACTGTCGCCCGCCACCTCCACCGCACCACCACTACCACCATACAAACACCATCACCACAACCACATAAAAAACCATCCAAACCTACCCCATCCGCCACCGCTACTACTACAAAATTGCAACCACAAATCTCAACTGCCTGATTTTAATTGATTCAAATAAATACATTATTGGTTGATGTTAGGACATGATATTGATCGCCTAGATGAGGGCTATCGACTGTTGGTGGTAAGCGACCGTAGGCGTCGTCGAAGGTAGATTTTTCGATAGAAAAGGGGTTGCGAGATTTGTGTTTTGGGGCTGGATTTTCCTCTTTATTTCCTTTGATATGTGGCTGGTGGTTGGTTGGGGATTGTAGAGGGGAATGAGGCAAGGCTCATGGTGGTTGGATCCGATGGTTTTGGCTGCTGGGAAGTCGTGATTTGTGGCTCCAAATAGCGGTTGAGCTGAGTGCCGGAAATAGAAATATTTGGAATCAAGGGCAAAATTTGAGACATTGAAAAGCTTAAATTTACACTTGAGGACCTCAAGATTCAATTCATGTATTTCGGTCCTTCAGTGACCATTAGTGAAGGTTAGGTAAGTTCAGTGATCGTCTCTGCAATTTTTGAACTTCAGTGACCGTTTTGAAATTTTGATGTAAGTTCAGTGACCATTTGTGAGTTCAATGCAAAAAATGGCAAGTAATCTACGGCTTTTCTTAATCAGGACAATTTTTGCACACGTTTTGGTATTTTAGCCATAACTTTGGTTATGGTTATCAGAATCGGGCTCATAATCCCAATTCGAAAAGTTCTTTTCGATGTGCACGTTGTAATCACCAAGCTTTTGGTAATATTTCGTTTGCCTTTTTAAAATAGATTATGAACTCGATTTGAGCCAGATTTTTGGGATATTATTTCTTTTATTACATATTTTCTTTTTGTGTGATAATTGAGATTTTGCCTTTTTTTTTTTTTTTTTTTTTGGTAAAATTGTGATAATTGCGATTTTCTAGCTATATAGCCCAATTTGTGGGCTATTTTTGCATGTTGGATGAATAATAAAGAATTCTCTTGTTTTTTTTGGCGTTTCTCGTGTTATTCCTTGTGAATTATCTTCTAAAATCAGCTTGTAGAATAATTGTTATTATACCCGGCGTCAGCTATTCGTGCTTGAGAGAATTTTTTGATAATTAGGATATATATATATTTCTTCCTTTTGTATTAGCCGACTTTTATATACGACTTTCCAATCTGAAGATTCACTTGATGCATTTTTGTACATGAGCCAAGGAGTGTCGTTTATTTTTACTTTATTGATTACGTTTTTAGTGAATGAGTAATTAATCATGCATAATTAGTTAAAGAATTGTTCTACTTGTACATTAAGAAATGCACATAAGGGTGTACACCCCCTTACATAAGGTGAGACCCACTTGTATAAAATATTTTTTAATTCAAGCGGATTTCACCCCCATGTAAAGGGGGATGTACACCTCTATGTACATCTTGATGTACTACTAGCAAAACCGTTAGTTAAATTGGGAAACAACCCATTCATTTGAATTAATTAATGAATTTCCATCAAGAATTTTTAATGCAGTCCAAGTTGCATCATTCTTTCCTTGATTTTCCTTGAAGAAAAGGAATGTCCAAGTTGATCAGGGGCGGACCCAGCATCCGGCGAGCCACAACAGTCGCCCGTGCTGGATCAGTCGGAACAATTTTTTTTTTTTTTTACAATGAATAAATTTTTTAGATGATATACCTAGTAATTTGTTTTAATTTTAAACAGTTCTTGTAGCTCAACTAGTTAGAGCTCCTATATTCATATAGGAATTCTCATTTTCGAGTCATTTCCCATGCCTTTTATTGTGAAAGATTTTTAGGGTCCGTTTGATTGTAGAGTGGAAAATGGGTGGAAAAAAAAATATTTTATAGGGAAAAGATTTTCCTAAAAATTATTTTACTGGGAATTGTAATTAATTGTGTTTCATTGGTATAATTTTTCATGAAAAATGTTGAAAGTTTGTTGTTCGTTTAGCTTCTTTTTTTATGAAAATTGTCCATTTTCTACTATTAGGTCTAAAATTTGTTCCAATTATCAAAAATTTAAAATTTAAAATTTAAAAAAAATACCGAATATCATTCGTTTGACTTTATTTTTCTTGAAAATTGTCAATAAAAGTACAAAACTTTTACCATTGTGTCTAGAATTTCTTCCAATTGTAAAAAAAAAAAAACTTGGAAAATGTTTTCCCACCAAAATATCAATAATTTATTTTCCTAAAAAATGTGGAAAATTTAGAAAGTTGGAAAATATTTTTCCGGGAAAATTTCGTCAATCAAACACTACAAAAGTTGGAAAATGATTTTTCATTTTCAGCCTATCAAATGGAGCCTTAATTCTTTAATTTTATCAAAATTAAATAGGATAAGGAGAGGAGAATCAAAACCTTGACCTCTCCTTAGGGCAATGAGAACTTGACCATTATGTCATTCACTAGATTCAAAACTAAACTAACCAGAATAATATATATTATATTTTAACGGGTTTAATATAATTCTAAAAATTTGATTACGTGTTCTTCCTTTGAATTATATAAGACTTGGCAACAATATCATTTGGTGAATATTGTTAATTTTTACAACAAAATTATATAGGTTCAATTTGAACAAAATAATTGGTATATTTAAATTTTAGACATTGTTTGATTCTTTTTTTTTTTTTTCAAAATATATTTTTCTTTCTTCTTTCAACCGCACATTTTTCAATAAAATAATATTACATTCAAATTCAAAACTTTTTATTATTTTTAACTATATATTCTCCATTAAATCACTATTTCAAAATACACTTTTTGCAAAAAAAAAAATGGACATCAAATGGGGCTCTTAATATTTTATTACTGACAACGGTCGACGATCTACGGCCACCTGTGCTGACTCAAAATCATGGGTCCGTCACTAAAGTTGATGATATTCAAGTAGAAGTTAAAGCATGGACGTCTATATATATATAACGATTTTAGTATGGTCAGTGAATTGTGATAACGATTTTATCGCAAAATTATTCGTTTTTTCCAAAGTGGTAGACAAAATTCTAGGAGGATTGATAGTGCAAACATTAATGAGTTCACTAATTATCTAACTGTGTATAATAGTGCTTTCAATTTCGTTTTTACGTTCACAGTAAACTATTGAGATTTTTTTGTCGTCAATATCCTGTGTTTCAAAAAGCAAGGAGCTCTTGTTGGTTTTATTGGGTGTGTAATGGCTATGCGTAGAGATGGCAAAAACGTTCGCTAGCTCGATCGGCTCGGAAAAAGTTCGAGCTGGGCCCGACTCGGGCTCGATTACAACGAGCCGAGGCTTGGATCGAGCCTCATTTTTTGGCCGGGCTTTGCTCGACTCGAGCCCAAAAAAGCTTGGCACAAAAAAGCTCGAACCTAGCCCGAACTTTTTTATTTAATTTATAGTACGTATAAATCGCACAAATTTTAAATTTTTTAAGTAAAAAATGTAGATTTGACATTAAAAAAATCGAACTGACCCGGGCTTGGCTCGGCTTAGCCCGCTAAGGCTCGGACCAAAAGCTCGAGTCGAGCCTCATTTTTTTTTTTGCCGGGCTCGGCTCGGGCCAAAAAAAAGCTCGGCACTCGAGCATTTTTTTTCTAGCTCGGTTCGAATTGTTGACATAGCTAGTTATGGGAATTACAATATCAAATTTTAGGATTGCCATTTGTATACTGAATTTGCACATGATGTTTTCCACTTGCATGATTTTCAAAAATGATTGGGTGGAAAAATAATTTTTTTTTAAAAAAAAAACTACAAAATCACAATTTTTCACGTGGATGAGTAAACAAGGATGTAGACTAAACTCTACACCAAATCATGATTCCAAATTTTATCCCAATGTACCCTTGGCCAGATTATCAACTAAAATTGTACCACTTTCCAAACTAAAGCCTATAGTCAGTGTTTGACACCCATTTTAATGGGAATAAAAAATTTGAAATAATGATTGATGTGAGAATGTGTGGTGGAAAAATGATGAAAAGTTTTAAATTTTTATGTAATATTATTTTATTTGAAAAATGTGTGGTTAAAATGAAGAAATAATTTTTTTTTAAAGAGAATGGGTGCCAAACAGGGACATAGTGATGACGGACAAAAAATGACTAGTTAGCTATCTGCATTAAGTCATTAATACCTGTTGGAATTGGTTGTGTGTGTGTACTTTCGTGTCAATTTTGACCAAATATTCAGATTTGATCTGATAATCAAATTATGAAAATAAATAGACTACCTCATTCTACTCATCGAGTAGATCATCGCGGTATATTTGAAATCTTCAAACCAATTCTGAGTGAACGAAAAATTACAGTCTAAAGTTGGAAGGAAAAAGAGAGGAAATTGGCTGGTTAATTATCTAAGTCTATCGTTCGCTTAGAGCTCGAGCGACAGAATCTCTATTTCTAACGCTCGAGCTATGCAATGGCAACATACTAGCGACAATAAAAGTTGCGACCCTAGGTAAATGTTGTTGAGTTTTTGGGTGCAGCACTTCACTCACAACATTTCTTCATCTATAAATAAGACCGTTGAGACGTCAATTTCATCATCCCAATGATATGCAATCATAGTATAACATAAAATTTCATATTTTCTTAATCAAAACTTTGCATAAAAGTTGTTTTTCATTTCATTCCAAACGAGTACAATAACCTAATTTTGGTTCGTTGATTCTTGTGTTTTTTAGTGCTACTAACACACAAAAATTGTAGTTGTATCTTAGGAGTTGAGTACCATCATCCGTAGGCAACATTGCGCGAACAAATTCGACTTAAGAATAAAGACTCGATATTGCAACAATTTCTCTTGGCATTAATTTGACATTTTTTTCTTTGGTGTCTATTACTATTTTCCTTGTCGTTACTCTGTTTAATTTTTGGTAAGGTAGGTAAGTTTGATTTTTGGTTTAAAAGTCATCACTCAAATCATTTTATTAAACAATATAATTCCATGTTACACCTGATTAGGCTCCTGTTTGACAACCATTATTTTAAAACTATCTAATTTTCATACTCATTTTAAGCTACGCATTTACACAATAAAAGTATTTTGCACGTAAATCCAAAATATTTCCTACTTTTTAACGATGCATTCTTCAAAAATTACTATTAAAAACTCATTTTTTGAAAATAATGGCCATTAAACAAGGCCAAGTTAGATATACAAGAAAGTATTTTTGATTGTACAGCAAAGCATCCCAAAATTGTCATTTTGTAATACTAGTCAAAGCGCGTCCAGTGCACGGGTTGTGACACTTTTAAAAGTTATGTTAGTGTCGAAATTAATGGGTAGGTTAAACTATTTAGATTGAAAGGTATTTTGGCTTCAATAAATGTTTCTAATTTGTTGATGCCTTGTTAAATAGATAATGAAATTCAATCTAACCCTCATTTTTCTATCTATTGAGGTAAGACATTACGTCTCATTCATCTCGTACTCATAGAATCTCCAATTATATGTATCAGTTGCACCAGTATTTAATTTCTTTACAAAGACCATATGCAAGACATATGTAGTCAATACTAATTAATTAATATTAATACAGTGCGGAATTTAGGACAAATCAAGAGTCTCTATCAGTATTAAAACCACAACACAACGAAAACTTTCATCATAGAGGCAAAAAGAATGACAAACAATCACTCAACTTCATAAATTCCTTCAAATATCTTTTCAACATATTCTAACGATACTGTACATTATCAATTTTAAAAAATTAAAATAATTCACTTCATAAAAGATGTTTGTCTACCAGTACTGCATGATGTAGGAGGATTCTTCTAAAAATCATTGAGTTCCTTCAATATTCATTTTGACGCCGTAAATTTACCCATTTTAACCGTAAAAACTGAAGAAAAATGAAATTGAGAGAAATTGGTACGAGTATAAGGATTGAGGGTGGGTATAAAAGAAAAATTAACGATTATGATTTTACGTCTAATAATTTAAGATAAGAATTGAAGAAAAATGAAATTGAGAGAAATTAGTGTGAGTATAAGGGTTGAGAGTAGGTAGAAAAGAAAAATTAACGATTATGATTTTACGTTTAATAATTTAAGATAATTTGTATATTTAAAATTTAATCGACAATATATTTCTTATTATCATATTTTAAGTTTTTACAAAAAAATTTAAATCGATCCAAATGGATATTCATATCGTGAAATATCGAATCAAACGTTATAGGAAAAATAAATTTCGAAAAAATGGTATTGGAATGAGGTTGAGATTGAAACAGTCACGATTTTACGTTTCACAATTAATGTAAAATTATTTTTGATATTTAAAAATTATCGATCATATATTTATCATAGTCGTACTTCAACATTTTCAACAAATTTTAAATCACTTAAAATGTATATTTGTAACTTAAAATATTGAATCAAACGTAAAAATTAAAAAATAAAATAAAAAATAAAAAATCGGCTTCATTTAAGATAAAAACTGAATAAAAATGAAATTGAGAGAAATTGGTGTGAGTATGAGGGTTGATGGTGGGTAAAAAAGAAAAATTAACGATTATGATTTTACGTTTAATAATTTAAGATAATTTTTATATTTAAACTTAATCGATAGTATATTTATCATATTGTAAGTTTTTTTTATATAAAAGTTTAAATCGATCCAAATGGATATTCATATTACGAAATATCAAATCAAACGTTGCAGGAAAAATAAAGTTCGAAAAAGGAGACATTAGAATGAGGTTAAAATTGAAAATAAACATAAACAATCATGACTTTACGTTTCACAATTAATGTAAAATTAATTTTGATATTTAAAATTTATCGACCAAATATTTATCATGGCCGCATTTCAATATTTTCAACAAATTTTAAATCGATTAAAAGCATATTTGTAACATAAAATATTGAATCAAACGTAATTAAAAAAAAAACTGGCACAGACGGCTTAGCCGAGCTGTGCCATAAAGCCAATTGGTTCGGTTTGGCTCGGTTCGGCTTATGGCTTATGAACAGTAACAAAAACCAACTCTTTTATATATAGTTAGAAAATAACGTATATGCAGAATTAGATTTAGATGCAGGTGACAAATTATTGTGTTATTCATTTGATGGTTGGATTACAAGTTTAATTAGTCTCGCTATTACTAATTGGGTTATTATACGAGTAATTTACAAAAATACCCTTAAAATTAGAGGTCTTTTGAAAAATCATATCAAAAGTATTTTTGAAGTAAAAAATATGTGTCACACAATGTCACTTTTTTATTAAAAAGTGATGTTTGTCATTTAAAAAAGTGATAAAATTTTCAATACAGTGACAAACACTGAAAAAATTATGAAAATTCAATAAAAAAAAATGATGACACAATAATTCAAAAATGCAACATAAATTTTTTAAAAGTGAAAAATTCAAAAAAAAAAAATGACAACACACTAAAAAAATGACAAAATTCAAAAAAAGTGACAAACTCAAAAAAATGATAGATGTTAAAAAAGTGATAGAAATTTAAAAAAAAAAAAAGTGATAGAAAAAAGTGAAAAAAATTCAAAAAAGTGACAAACACTTAAAGATGATAAAAGAACAATAAAAACTTAGATTTGTCACTAAAAAGGTGAAATGAATTTCCTACTGCACTCGGAGTCCAAAACTTTTATTACTAGATTAATTAAATTAAAATTTATATTTGGGCTACGTATTTTATATGTAAGACATGCTTACCTTGAATTTTGTTTTTAACTTCTAACACGGTATTTAAAATTGCAAATCAATGAATGTTAATGATTTTAGTAAATAAAATGTCTTCAATATTGTATTTTTAACTTTATTTATCCTTCTACGATTTATTTTTTTATATTCTGTATTATTCTATTGTCTTGTTATTCATTTTTTTTTTTTTTGCATAGTTATATGCAATCAGTTGAACAATTGCATTTATTAGGATAATTTCAATTGTCCATATCAACATTCAAGATATAATTCACGATAATTTAACATATTTAACACACTAACATTACCTTAAAAAAAACTCAACCCGTGCATCGCATGGGCACAAACTAGTCCTAATAAAAATTCCACTTATCATTTATGGTGAGCTTGATTGCGAACATGAAATTTGTATAAAAAGAATATAAATTTTAGACAATTCAATTGTTTAGAAATTATTAATTAAATATTTTTGATTAATTTAGTTTTCAACCTAAAAAAATATTATACTTGTTCATTTTTTATTGGTGGGTAGATGAAAAAGAGGGAATAAATGAGAAAGAGAAAGAGGGAGTGGAATATTTTGAAAATAAAAATCACCTCCCTTTTAAATAAAATATTTTCCTCATTTTCAAGAAAAATATGGGTCACATGACCAAAAGTATGAAAAAAATTTCCGTTAAAAAAATAGTCAATCAAACAACACAAAAATAAGAAATTAGATCATAGATGGAAAAAATATATTTTTCATTAAAAATATTGACATTCAAACACACCCTTAATATCACATCAATACCATCTAAACCGATTTACTAAAACTAAATAACATTATTATTCATGAAATTTATATATGGAAATAATGGAATTTGGACTTTCAAATAAGGACAATGTGGTATTAGGTTTTTTTAAATTTTAAGATTTTACAATCCACGTGTCAATAGACGGTTGCCTTTTCAAACATTCTTTTCAAATATTGTAGTGTTTTCCGTACCGCGTCATTTTTATCGTTCAATACTATAATGAATTAAGATTTTTCTTTCTTTTTTATCACGTGAATTGACAGTTATGATCAAAGAGTTTCAATTAATTGGGACAGCTGAAATTAAGATATTGAGGATTAATGTCATAAAATATTATTAAGCCATGTCCCAATTGGATTAAAATTTCATATCATAGTCAATCATTAATTTTAATTACATGTTTCCTGAGATCCACAATTTTTCGATCAGACATTTTATAAATTTTTATCAGAATCTACTAAAAATTTAATTTTAATTTCTATCGAACTTAGGTTAAAGTATGTTGATTAAAGTTTCAGTTTTTGCAAACGGTTTTAAGCAGCCAAATTATTTACAAAAAAAAAAAATAAATAAAAATTAAGGTAAATTTATCAACCCAAGTAAAACTAAACATATTCCAATTAAAAGATATCCATTACAATAACTAATAATTAATACTAATAATCAATCAAATAAACAATATTCGAAAAATATAAGTCAAATTGGATATGATAAGTTCAGACACAATTGTTGTTGAATCATATTCATGTGTCATCTATCACAATTGAGTAGACAATTAAATCTAGATTTTAATTCAAATTTATCATAAATAATTCAAATCGAATCGTGTTCCTTCTGTAATGAGTTCACATGATTAATAATTTGGTCAATTACTAAAAACAAAGAATGGAATTTGAATTTATGGAAGTCAAAATATTTATTACCAAATAAAGCTTCAAAATTATCTTTAAGGCCATATTTTGAAGAATTATTTCATTTATATCCAGGGGCAGATGCAGACATTTTAGGTTAGGGGGCACAATCAAACTATGTACAAATTGGATAGTTTGTTCTTGATTTTTGAATGATTCATACTTGACTTGAAATAATGCAGATTTACATTTAAAAAAATATTTTTTCATTAATATTTTGCTAATAATTTTCATCCATTTAATTTCGAAGAGTCATTTTATTAATATTTTGTTCATCACAAGAAAATGCACATTTACGTTTAAAAATCATATAATATATTTGATACAAACAATCAATTCAAGTAATCGAAAGAAAAAAAAACATATAACTAATAATTAATACTAATAATCAATCAAATAAACAATATTCGAAAAATATAAGTCAAATTGGATATGATAAGTTCAGACACATTCTATATACACAGCTTGATACACCGTTTGATAGGGAAAACTCAAATTTATAGGGCGTGTGGTAGAGATTAAAATCAGATTAAAATTGAGAATATATCCGTTATTGTTGACTTTTAATATAGTGGAGAATAGCAAGAATTTCACTCTGTGACGTGCTCCGGCCTACCTTGTCCTGCCCTACTGTCCAACAATACATGTACTGAACATGATACTTGACCTACTGATTTTTATACATATTCAGATACATAAATGAACTTTTATTATATAATTAACCCTTCTGTTTTATATTAGCAGGTAAATATATATGAGTACTAGAAAAAACTTTTGATTACAGGCCAATTTTGTCATTTTGTAATGAGGAAATTATACCAAGTGTCATTTTGCTACAATGTAATTACCAAAATGTCACATTTTTAAAATAGTTGTAAGAATGTCAAAATTAGACAATTTTACCCCTCTACATAAATTCAATATCTAACATGTTCACCATTAATTGAGATTTGACTCCATATTAATTTGTACTATTTGTCATCTCCAACACGTCAAAACAAGGAAGAAAAAAAGGGGGAACATAAATGTCATTTGTAAAACACAAACAACCCAAGAAGTATTTCCAAACCTTTGGGAGACCGACCAACCGTCCACCTACCACCGGCCAAAGCAAGAAAGATTTTCAAAACACAAACAACCCTAAGTTTTTCCTTTGAGAGACCGACCGTCCACCTACCACCGGCCAAAGCAAGAAAGATCAACCCAACGCCGAAAAGAACTCCACCGCCCAACGAAGAAGGAACCCACCATGAACCACCTACCACCGGCGAAGTCAATAGAAAGTATTACCCACACCGAAAAGAGAACTTGACCGCCCACCGAAGGAGAGCACTCAATCGACTCGCCGGAAAAGTTTGCTTCGGTAAGTCAGTGCTTCGAATTCATTTCCCGAAAGTTCTGAAATTTTGTGATAAGCATTTATTCATTTGCATTTGGGTTTGTTGTGAAGTAATGGCTTCGTTTAGTTAGTGTATTTTTTTGAATATTTGCTTCTCTGTATATCGATTTATGAATTAGGGCTTTTTGAATTGTTATGGAGAAATGGTTGTGGATGAAATGAAAAGAAAAAGTGGGTGTATTTTTCCCCCTAATTTCATATAGGGGGTGCAACATTGTAGTTTTTGTAGGTTTGTAAATTCAATTCCGTTTAATTGATTGTTGTCGACATGTGAGGGATTTTTGAATGTAAATGCCACCTGCTTGTGAACATTCTACCATGTTGGTATGTGGCACCACTTCGTGTGCAATGATTTACCTCGTAAATTATCTGTATATTGGTGAAATGTGAACATGTGTTCCATCGTTCCCGACAGTTAGCTGCGTCCGACGGGTAACACAAGGATAGACGAACGGCCGTTCCCGACAGTTAGTCTCAGAAATCCCGGCAGTTGAGTAATTTTAGTACAAGTGAACTGTCGATCCCGACAGTTAGACCAGCAATAATGTGAAGCACACTATATTCCTTTATTGTTAAATTTTCGTGACATGTCCTTGTACAAATGATTCATGTTGCATTGGGTAGTAGTTACACGTCGTTATATGGTTGACGTACATATGTTGATTGCTATTTGTTTGCATCCGTCTTTCCCTTCACATACATTGATGACGTGTGATAAGCTGATTTTTTTGCCTTCTTATTCATTGCAGAGTCCATGGAGTTCGAAGCCTTAGTACCGGAAGACGCAAAGCTGCGTGCACGCATATCCCGGCGAAGTAACCTAAAGTACGTGCAAAGGGTGTTCGAGCACTTCGACGAACGACAACGCCACAACTTCCGCGAGTCGTCCCTTGGCTTTTTGACCAAAATTTCAGACATCCAATTCTCTTCCCAGCTCATCCAACAACTTGTCTTCAGAGGAATCCGAACAGACAAGGAGCACGAATTGTGGTTCAACGTGCAAGGACACTATTGCCGGTTTGGATTGCAAGAGTATGCAGTAGTTTCCGGACTGCGTTGCGGTGTCCCGCCTGATGACGATCGGTTTCAGTGAGTCTTGGAAAAAACGAGACTAAAGGACAAGTATTTTAGATCTTTGGACAAGGTTTCCTGTGCCCAGATCGAGAAGATATTAGTTCGATCGTCGACCCCAGGGGCTGATCGATACAAGCTGGGGCTTGCACTCATAGTAGAATGAGTCTTCAACGCTCCAGACAATAATGTGGGTATCGAGTGCGCGACACTTTCGATCGTCGACGACCTTGATGTTTTTTTTGCCTACCCTTGGGGTAGAGTGGGGTACTCTCGTCTCATCAAGGGATTCCAGGGCAGATAAGCTAGCAAACTTCGCTATGCCAAGAGGAAGCACGAGAAGGAGATTAGTAACACAATTCACGGCTTTCCCATAGCCATGCATGTAACGATGTCTTTTATTTCAATTTCAGCTGAATCTTATTAACATGAAAGTATATTCGGTAATTGACGCGACACTAATTCACTCTGTTTCACCCATCTACGATAGATATGGGCCTTCGAGGCGATTCCTGAAATTGGTCAATGTTTTGGTCAGCGGCTTGGTGAACGATCCCCACGTATTCTGAGTTGGACGGCCACAAAACAGTCTCAGCATCGCACATACGATGACTTCTTCAAGAAAGTACAGGTAACCTTTGTTTTGTTTTCCGAGTTAGGCAAAATTTTGTTGCCATTCTATCCTAATATGCCATAATTTTTATTCCCCTGATCAAATTGTTACATCATCCGCAGCTGCATGTTTTTGCAACGCTACGTCCGATCGAGCTGGAGCGGAACCAACGCTACATGGCTACTCTTTGCCGTTTGATGATAATGTCGTGCCTGTTTTGGACGCCATTGCAAATACTGTGGTCGAATCGCAGTTTGATATTGTTGCTGATGTCGGTGGATGAGATGGGCATGATTCAAGTACAAATGAAGATGATGGGGATGATGGTAGTGGAGGGTCGGACGAGATTGCTTCTGGTACAGGTGATCGTGCCGTGCAGTCTATCGAAGAAAATGACGATTCTAGCTCGAACAACGTAAGGGACGGCGGCGAAGGAGAGAGTTATGCTGATCGTGCACAAGGAGGGATGACAGGTGTACAAATGGGATGTGGGTTGACAAGATCGGACGTCGAGGACTTGTTGTTGGATCAAAGAGTCCTATTTGAGATGCGACTCCGAACCGTGAAACTTGAAATATTCGAGTACGTTACGATGACACGCTAGATTTCGGGATTTCATATCGACGGTAGTGGCACCTACCATTTCCACCGCATCAGCAGTTTCAACTGACGTGCGAAACGATATCCATGCACATTCTCCCCAACCATATTGAGGTACTTTTCCGCATTTTCTTCTAACTTTTATTACGGATCTTGTTATTTTTAATACGACAGGCTGAAATATCCTGCAATGTCTTCCTTTTTTATTTCAATTTGTAGGGCACGAAGATGAGTTTGGTGTTGACATGGATCAGATGCCGGAAGAACACGATTTCGCGGTCGGTGACGGAGAACCAGTTGTGAATGGTACGCTTTACGATGTTAATGCACGTAATAATTTTGTTTTGGACATTTTAGATCTACCAGGTTGAGTTCAATATCCAGGTGTTAGATAGAATTTGGTAATGATAACTTCAAATTGAGATAAAATTTATGATTAATGACATGGGATACCATCAGTTGTGACTTAAATACTAACATGCATGTCTAATGTAAAATAAGTGCACATTAGATCAATGCGAGTTTATTTCGCAATTTCATCTTTTGTTTACATGTGAACATTAGTTGTATGGACATTATTCGCCTCTGAGATTTGACCATTTCAGCAAGAATATTTAGTATAGTCGTGCATGTTAAGTAATGTGTTTTCATGTAGGTTACCTATCCATTCGTATTCATTTAGCTGGATAATGTCTTGTGAAAATTTAGACATAAACACTCTGATGCTTAGCCTTTTTCAATTGCATTGGTTTGTTGAAAACCAAAGACTGCTTAATAACGTAAGACACGATGTGAATGAGTGTTGACTTAATTTTTGTCAAGTCCATTTGGGATATAATCATTTTGTTTTTGTTTGATATACTTTATTTGAACATTTGCAATTTTGTGATTCTTAATCTCATTTATCTCAAGTTTTTTGTGCACTACAGTGCTTAGACCAAATTTTTTTGTTCATTTCCCCGAGGTGTGTTACCTTATGTGGAGATTATTGCAAAGTGTTTTTCATTTTTTTGTAGTGGCAGGAGCGCCAGTTGTCGTAGGAACGAGTGGCCATGTCGAAACAGACCAAGATCTGCATGACAATCAGAACGACGCCGCGAGGACTGCTTCGGGCGAAATGGAGGCGGGGACCGAATCAGGAGCGGATGAGGCGAAAGGTAACATCTTCAACCCGATACTTTAGCCTATTTAAATTAGTCCAAGAGCTTTTCATGTATAAAATATGACATTTAGATATTTCATGTGGATAGATTCATATTCAAAATTTGTCTCTTGTTTATGTTTCGTATGTGGCCAAACGTCCGACCCAGTGCAGCCAGTATCGGCACCTATTACAAGGCGACGTTCTACTCGCCTTCGAATGCCAGTAGTATCGACAAGGACTCCATACACTAGGGGTAAGAGGCAAACACGAAAAAAATAGTTGGTTGAGCCACATTTTTTTTCGTTTCAGTTATTTTGTTCTGGTGCCTATCAACGACAACTGTTTTTGTGAAGGAATACGTAATGTGACAAATGACGGATAATGTTTCATGAACGTTTCATTTTATTCCACAATTCGAGTCCGCGTGGAAATTGTTTTGTAATGTTAATTATGATTCATGATATATTAAATGTTGTTTAAGTGCTTTTGAAAATTTTGTAATGTTCAGGGCATATGAATTGTTTCAACCATTTATGGCAAATGATGCATTATCAGTAATTTGATGTGCTATAAGTAGTAATTTTTGCTTGCATCGATTTATATCAAAAGTACTTAGGTGACAATATATTCTTCGACGTGCGAGGCATATAGGATATGGCAACCCTTCAATTGCGGCAATGACAACACATTCGTCTAGTATGAAAATATAGGCATTGAGAATCATAATTTCTTACGTATGAATATAAATGTAATTACAAATACGAACTAATTTGTAATTAAAAAGCTCATTTACAGTTGACAAATGCTATGGTCATTAAATAGGGATACAATTGTAATTAACAAGGTGAGTACAACATGCAGATTTTTTTCATGTGATAATGGTGTGTCTTTCCTGATGGGTATTTAATTTTGACATTGACTAGTTGGTTGGCAAGTCTACTTCATAAATGTGGAAATCAGCCAGCTCCTTATATATAGTAGGTCCACTAGAAATACAACTAACACTTGAGAAACCTACATGTTATTGCAATAGACATTCCACGTATTCTTACCTTCATGATTATTCAAACACATGGCTTCATCCACCGCGAGCACCGAGCTTTTTAACAATCTGACCCCAATGCCCGACTCATCTATAGACGTCCCAATTATAATTTCGTCGGATGATGAGGATGACGTCCCTCTACGTGGGTGGAGAGTCACTTCCCCTGTTCCGTTTCCCGACTTCGACGCCCTCACAAGCGAAGAATCACATTCACCAAACAGTGTGCTCCACAATGTGTCAACGACTCTGACGATGATAGCGCTGATGTAGGCGTGGCCCCCATCGCAGTTGCTCCTGAAATAATTATCATATCGTCCGACGAGTCTGATGATGACAGTGGTGCTGATGTCGGATCCATGTGCAATTAATATTAAACTGATGTTGGGATACCATCACGTAACTAAATAATCTATCGTGAAGTAGGTATATAAGTTTTTGATGTTGGATGAACGTGGACTCTAACTTGGAAGGATACATCGCATCACTCTGTTGGGCAACGTTGTGTTAGACAGAATACGTTAGTCGTTGCCTCGAATTTTGTACATTTTGGTCGAGGCGCCCATATTTACGTTAATATTTTGTTCATCCATGTATTTTGCGCATATGTAATCAAGGTTATTAATGAAATCCACGGGCAACAATGTCCCTTTCGCAATCTAGGCGTCCAGTTCAATTGCTGTAATGTTCGAACTGTCGAGAAACAGAGAATATTTGTCGGGATTGACAGATGAACTGTCGGGGTGGAACACAGAACAAGATCAATACACGGGTTAGTTTCAAAATACAATAACAGACGAAATATGGTAATGACATACAGTTCATGGCCAGTAGTACTTGAAGTTATAAAACTCCCTACTGACATATGGGAGGTGCCCAATAAATTAACATACAAAACAACTGAAATAGAAAAAGCAATTTAACTGGGTACATGCACGACGGTGTTCATGCATGTGGCTCGGTTATGATCAAATCTACCACACCAGGTGCAGCGTCGTGTTCGTGGCCTAGAAGTGGTGGACTCGTGTCTGGATCTCTTACGTCGTGTGGGGGGTCTACCAGGCGGACGACGTACCAATGGTGGAAAAATATTAGTACCTATAATGTCGTTCGGAACATCCCAATTATCTTCCCGTGGGACGAGATATATAGCTTCACTGTAAGCACCCCTCCAGTAGTCTGCTGTGTAGTAAGGAGAACATAAATCGTACAAGGACGAACCTTTTAGGCAAGCTGCACGGGTTGCATGAACACATGGCATACGATTTATTTGGAATTCACGACATGTGCATGTGTTCTCAGTAAAATCTACCGTGTCTGTGTCGTTGGATATTCCGACCTGTGTTAAGTTCGCTGTCAAGGAATGAGCTCGAAGTCGAGAACCAGCTTCGAATGTAGCCCGTAACTCGCTCTCCATGTTCAATGACAGCATGGTACTGCATGACGTTGAATTCGTTCGACGTTCGTAAAACCACTTCTGCATTGTGCTCCGAATGTGTTCAACCAAGCTTGTGATCGGTAACGAACGGGCATGTCTCAACATTGCGTTCAGGGATTCCACATTGTTGTTTGTCATAATATTATACATGTTCCCAACGAATAGTGCTCTGGACCAAAAATGAAAACCTGCAAGCTCCAAGTACTCGTACGATCTCCCATTTATCCTACGAATATGTCCCATCAGTCGTTGGAATTCTTCCACCCGATATATTGTCGCCGCGCGTTTGAATAGGAAAACTGAACTAGCATTATTATACCTCTGTATTAAGTTCTTTTCCATATGCCACATACAATAACCATGCTGAGACAAGGGAAAAGCTGAGAAATAGCTTTTTCTATACTCGTTTTCCTGTCCAACACAAAAACAAGTTCATCAGAATCGCCTATAAGATCTCTCAAGTTGGACAGAAACCACGACCACGATTTATTTGTTTCAGCATCTACGATCCCCCATGCTAAAGGGTAGATCTGTTTGTTAGCATCTTGGACAGTTGCCAATAGAAGTGTACCTTTGTATGGACCTTTCAAGTGACTGTCGTCTACACAAATTACGGGCCTCAAGAATTGCAAGTAACCACGAATGCTTGCACCAAATGCTAGGAAGAAATAAGTAAACCTATTATGGCCATCCACTTGGATATGGGTTACAGTACCAGGGTTATGTTGTCCAAGGATGTGACAGTACGAAGCAAGTTGATGAAAACTATCCCCGGTTCACCATGCAGCTTGAGTAAAGCAGCCACCTGTCCCCTACGTGCTTTGCTGTAACTAATTTTTAATCCGAACTCATGTTCCATATCACGTGTAATAGCAGCAGGACCATACTTGTGGTTTGGAGTGTCAAGTTTTCCCAATATCAGTTTGGCAATTACAGAACTAGTGGCATGACGGTGTGCGTTACGACGCACGTCTATGGAACATGTGTGCTGCTTGTTGAATTTACGGATCATAAAGAGTGTAGACTTCTTCACAGCCGATGCACGTAGCATCCACTTGCAATTACTATCGGCGCATTTCACAGTTAACATCTTCATGCTTGACCTACTCACCCGGAATTCAAACTTCTCTTGCAATGCGAGTACACGAATCTTCAAGTACAATTCATTCTTACTGAAGAATATTTACCGTTCCGCAAGGTCCGATGTATTAATAGGTGTAATCCGTTCAACAATATTAGCGGCATCGTTAGCATTTAACGGGTTGTCCAAGTTCTCATCTAAGGGTGCAACCCCAATATCAGATAACGGCGTTTCCAGTGCAATTTCTGTTGAGATATTATGATGATGACTTATGTCCTCATTTTGTACGTTTTGATGAACATCCCCGACGACAATCATACGATCCGGCCAATTTGTATCCGTCGTCGTGCCAAGAATTGGGGGCTCAACTTCTAAACCAGTAACGTATATTGCAGTTTCCTTATGAACCGATATGTACCAACTCAGGTATTCGTTATCGCGTATTTCAGCCGGAGGTACATTCACATTGGAGACTCTGAACTTCAATTCAATTTCACTACTGGGATCAACAATACCAAGTTTTTCCTTCAACCATAAAGCAAGTCCGGTTACCGTAATATTTGTCGGCACCAAAATGGAAGTTGTTTTGTCCCCTCTCCACTTCCATTCGTCGTCCACAATGGCGAAATTTCCCCCGTACGAGACTATTAATCTCAAATCATCACTCATACCTGAAATGTTGGGAATGCAACCGTAAGAAGTCCGCATAATCAAATTATCAACATTGAATACAATCAAATGAGGAAAACAGCTAAGCAAGTGTCAACAGTTCTCAACCTCAGGTCCCGACAGTTAAAATGTTGAATTCGACAGTTTAACTGTCGGGACCCAACGGTTTGAAACACTATATTCGACCATTTCAGTACGAACTGTCGGGGTGGTTTCCGAACAGTGATTTCAGACATTTTTAAGACATTATTATAGAACATTAATGGTGATAATCAATTCACATTCAACATGACAATCTATTTTGGAAACAAAATAAGTCAATGATTCATTAAATATGGAATCAATTACATTTAATGAACTATTACAAATATCTTTACCGTCAAAATAAAATTCAAAAACCTAAGAAATCAATGAGTAATAATTTGGAATTTATTATCATCATGTTGTATTAAACATTTACGAAATAATGAGCTAAGAGATGAAATAATAGCTAACCTCTCGAAATAGATGATCAATTAAGTATGTGTTCTTGATGAAGGAATAAATGAAGAAGATGAATGAAGAAGATAAAGTTCTTGGAAGAAAATGTGTTCATGGAAGTCTATTTAGGACTTAGGGTTTGTTTATGTTAGGATTTGAATTTCTTTTCTTTATTTTATGAAAGAAAATATATGTTATTGAATATAATATACATATATACAATGAATAAAATAATAAAAATTTAATTATCAAATCAAACCATTAATGACATTCCCATCAAGCATTAATTGCTCTTACAAAGGTGACCCAATGGTAATTTGGACCTTTCAAGTCAAAAAAGTGACATTTTTGAACAAATTGAGTGCACATACAAATTTTTTGTGTATTTTCAAATTTAGTGACATTTGTGAAAATCTCCCTTTTGTAATAAAATATTGTACTTGCAGATGCAGGTGATGAGTTATTCATTTTCTTATAAATTATTATTTAATCAATAGGAATTTTTACACGTTCATAAATTCATTCTGGCGGCACAATTAAAATATCCTATGGAAATTCATAGCAATCAAACCATACAATTAATTATTAATGAAATTATGGTTTGATAAAATTTTGAATTCTTGTGTTGTTGAATGCAAAATTAGATAATACAGAAACTCCAACTTGAACACTTGAGTTCTCACTCTATGTAAACTCGAACCCCTAGTCTAGGTTAGTTATCTCTTGTTCTCTACTTATTTTTATCTCTCTCTTTTTCTGTGCTTGATTTGAGTTGAAATTGGATGCTTTGTTCTGAATTTTTCATTTTTGTTTTTCTAGGTAAGTTTGAATCAAAGAAGGCGGGGGGTTTTATTCTACACTGCCTCCACATCCTCCTCTTTCGAGTAATTTTTTTCTTTTTCCCATTGTACTTTTGGCGAAGCTTGCTTGTTTACTGAGTGCACGAAATTTCTGAGTTTGCAAGCATAGTCATAGAGAACTTGTGATTTGTGTTATTTCACTATACGGATTCCAAGTCGGTTGTTTACATAAACATGACTTTTTGCTACTTGGCCTATTGGGTGAGTTTTGCTACATGCACTACTAGTTTGAATTCATGAGGTGTAAACATTTTGATTATTGTATAAATAATTTAACTCTTACTGAAAAATAAGCTACATGTCAACAATTATATATGGTTTAACCAAATTGTCTGTTTCTGTAAGTTCCTATTAGACTTTATGTGGCCCATGTGATAAGTTCATGTTAGATTTAATTATGAGAAAATTACCTAAAACCCTTATTTTCAAGATTTCAATTCAAAAATAAGGGGATAAAGTTTTACAATTCAAAAATCAGGTATTAAATAAGATTATTAATTAATATTATAAAACTAAAAATTAATTTAATTACACCCACCCCACCCCACTCAACCAACCACCCCAATTTAAATCCCTAAATCACCATATTCACAATTCACTTATCTCTCTCTCATTCTGTCTCTGCCGGAGTAGAGTAGCGGTGGTGCCGGTGGTTGGTCACGGTGATGGTGGCGGATCTGGCGACGACACTGACTGCTCATCTTCCCTTCTCGTTGCCGATCCTCGTCGTCCAGCGGCGTTGTCTCTCTTCTCTCCTCATCGTCATCAAGCTCTGGCACGGCGGTACCGACCGCTCCTCTCCTCCCTCGTTGCTGATCCTTGTCGTCATAGAGGCGAACGCCACCGTGATAGCATAAATGCTTTAAAATATTCTCAAACCACGCAAGTTTTAGCCATTTGAGCAGTGGTTGGACCTATAATCGGAGGAAGTGAAAAATGGAACAAAGAAAGAAGAGTCTGATGATGTAAGTTTTATGCTATATCCAGAAAATTACTCTCCTGATTATTAATATAAAGTTCAATAAAATTGGATGAATAATTCATCGGTTGTTATAATTGGTGTATTCGATTTTTCTTACAGGATATGGGCTTCAGTCTGTTTGACTAAGAACAACAACATTTGTCATTTAGTACGAAACAACTCTGCAACTTACTATCATGAAGTTTATTCTAAAAGATCTTCCATCTGTTTATGTTTTTGTCTTGAACCTTTAGTTTTGGGTTTCAGAATTTTCTTTGCTAAACAAGTTGAGGAAGACATTGAAGATATAATATTCTTAATTAGGAGTTTTATTTTCTTACTTACGAATTTTAGTTTTTTCTATTTATTGTTATGGCGTGCTATAATCTATATGATTTAAGTCTTATTGTCTTGGCTCTGTTAGTAAGCAAAGTATTTTTATGATTATATTATCTTCTGTTAGCATAGATCTATAAGAAATAGGTGGATTATATTAATACTCGTTTAGGTGTTAGTAGACATTGTTGAAGACATTAGTCAATAAATTAGCGACGCCTGCACTATCACATGGACATGTGCTATCCATCCAACATTTGTTTCTTCAAAGCTCATTAGCAAGAACTGTTTTCATAGTATTTTGCACCATTATTTGGGATTCAACATGCATCTTATGGATGGTTCCTTTTGAAGTTGGTTTCAAATTTGGAGATAAATTAAGTTTGTTAATATAGATAATTTGGTGGTGATGGTGGTGATGATTGGTAGTTTTTTTTTGTAATGTAAGCGGATTTGTTTGTGGTGACCATTTGTGACCAAATATATGTATACTGTGACTGGTTGTGACCAAATGTGACTTAAACATATTCAAGTCACATTCGGTCACAATTAACACAAAACTGGTCACAGACAGTCACATTTAACACGAATTTGGTCACAGTTAGTCACATTGAGTACACACTTGGTCACAATTAGTAACAGACAGTCACACTGCACAAACGTTTTTCCTGTAATTTTTTAGGAGGTGAAGGCAGGGGTTGGGCTGGTGGTAGGTGGATCCATGGGGGTGGGGGGGTGATTTCCAATTTTTTATTTTCTGGAAATTTTTTAAGTTGCCGGAGCGGTCGCCGGAATGATCGCCGGAAATTTGCCGGAGCAGTCGCCGGAGTGGTGCCGGAATTGTTTGAGAGATGGAGGGAAGGTGGTGTAGTGAAGTGATGGGGTGGGTGAGGTGTTTGGTTTGGGGTGTAAATAATTAATATATATTAAATTATAATTTAATATTTAATAAATATATTTAACACCTGATTTTTGAAATAATTAAACAAATTTGTTAGTTTTGAAAAGTAATTCTTATAACTAGGTTTTGTGTATTGTTCCCTTTAATTATAGAGCAATGATATTTAATTCTATCTGAGTTACAATCACAATTTAGGTAGCGTTAATATGACATTAAATGATTGATTCATATTTTATTTAACTTATCATTTAATATAAACTAAGGTTGTAACTCCAATGAGACTATATATTATTATTATTATTCTTAATTATTTGTCATATGGATATATCAAATTATTTAATTTCACGTTTCATTTAACATATCATCTATCGCAATTTAGATTGAGATCGTAACTCGAATGGAAGTAAATATCATTACTCTTAATTATATTTCTTATGGATTTATCTAAATATTTACTACTAATTAAATATTTATCGGAGAAGTAATTTTCATTAAGGCCTCTATCTTCTTCTTTTTCATTAAGGCCTCTATCTTGATTGGAAATAAAATTGTAGTTAGACTAGGAAATTAATACTCTCTCTCTATATACAAAGAGCATGCAAGTCCATCTAGGAGAGAGAGAGAGACGCGATTTTGTCCTATTGCTGCTGGGCGCAAAACTCTTCCCTACTGCTTTACCATTACCGGCGCCTCTCCGACTCCAGTCAAATTCTCCGTCAGATTCCGCGATTCTCGTTGGCCACTGCCAGTTAGGTATTATTCTTGGTGAGAAAAACCAATTTCCATCCAAGTGAGTTTCCTCTCTTTTCTCTTTGTTCTAGGTAATCGTATTGTTTTTAAAAAAATTCAGTAGCTTGGATTGTTTTTGTAGAGAAATATTTCGTTTGAAATTTGACGTTCAAGTTTTTTATTTTATCTCTATTGTGGTATTTTTAGTTTTGGCTAATTTTATTTTCTGGTTTAATGTACGATCTTTAAAGCAGGAAAATACAAGACCAACTTCAAAAAAATCAAATGGGTTGTAAGTAATTTATTCTTCTCGGTTTTGAACTATGCGTTTTTTTTTTTTTTCCCCTGCGTTAAATCGGGGTTTTTTTTTTCCATGCAGTTTACTGAAAAGTTTACAATTTAATTTGATTTTAAGTTAGAGTTTAGATGGGTATTATGGTTCATAATTTTCTCTAAGGAGCAATATTCTAGCAAGGAATTTTTATTTTTAAACAACATAGTCCTCTTTTGTCTTTAAATTCATAAATGTATCTCAAGGAATTCTCGTGGGTCTCTTAGTCACCTTTGCTTTCCTGGGTATGTTGTCTTTAGTTAAGATGATTAAAACCCTTTGTGCTATAAAGGCTAAAAAGGCACTCATCAGTCAGCTCGGCCCCGCCAATTAATTTGGGCGGATGCTTGTTCATTAGATTGATTAATTAGTTCTGGCCTAAACAATATGAATCAAATCTTAATTCAGTCTTGGTTTGTTTTATATGTTAAATAGTTGGGATCGAATGACCGAGCTTTTCATGAATAAATGTGTTGGCTTCACAGAGAAGATGAGCATCGGTCTTGGAACTTAAATCAAATACATATAGCATTTTGCTATTATAGGGTTAGTATATGTTGTTGCTTACAAAAAGTTTAAAAACACAGGGCCAACTTCACAAAAACCAAATGAGAGAGATTTTGTTATTTCTCTCTAAACTTATGAATTCCTTAAATATATCCATTGATTATTATAGGATTAGTATCTGAAAAGTTTAAAAATCTTGGCAGTGAAAGCATTGATGGTGGATGTCTTCAAGAGTACTGGCAGGCCATTCATTTTGGCAACAAAAACATTGACAGTGGAAGTCAAAGCATTAATATTGGGTGTCCTCAAGAGTGGCAGCCCACACGTGGATGGTTTCGTTGGTACAGATGCTGTGATATTAATGTATAAATTTGCATTACCAAGATTGATCTCATCTGATGGTGCACGCGAGCTCGATGAACATGAGGAGACCATAAGAATGTTCATTTTATCTGGTTATTCCTGGATCGTATTATTGGTCTCCTCACTAGGTTTTAGGAGCATTAGACTCTGGTACTTTGGGGTTCCATTCTGGGATTTTTCCACTCATTGTGAGGTACGTAATATTTATTCTCTCTTTTTAAATTAAGACTTGCGGTCTACAATTGAAAGCGGCCTAACTTCTAGTCAATTTATAATTTGTTCCTTGTCTTTGTTTATTAGGAGGAAGGAACACTACCGGAAGAGTTGGTTGCTCTCAAACATGGTGACTCTGACGTTATTCAAGTATAGGAGGATAAAAACGAAGTGAGAATTTTGCATCTTTAAGAGGCATATATGTATCGTTTATTTTGTTTAGTAGGGTTAAGAAAAGCTTTGATACACCAGTCTTGGGATTGCATTCAAATTATCTTATATTGAACTCGTGATATCTTATATCATTTTCGTTTAATTTTATGAATGCAACTTTTGCATAACTACATGTCTTATTTGTGTCATTGTGAGTTATTATATTTTTCTTGGAGCATCTTTCACTATCTTGAGGTAAAGACAACATCAAGGACGATGTTTATTGCCTCCAAATGCAAAGAAATTTGGGTTCCTGAGGCTATGAATTGGTGTGACAACCTTCACAAATGAACTGTTCTTGGATATGCAATTTTTTTGACCGTTAAAATTGGTTTGTGTTATTTCACTATACAGATTCCATTTGTGTCAGTTCTTTGGCGGCAGAAAAAAAGTGAAGGAAAATAAAGAATTTATAGAGGGGTTTATAATTTTGGATAACCTATTACAACCATGTTACATGTGCATCATTTTTGATATAATTGTTTATATTGTGTCACGTGACAAAAATCTATTGTACAGTTTTTAATGTAAGACTCTTGAATTTATCCTAAATATTGGTTGAGTTTTTTTTTTTTTTTTAGGAGTTTGTTGAGTGCAAACATTGTTGAGATGATGGTTTGTCCTAAATATTGGTTGCATAGTAACAAGAAACTCATAGTGATTCATTAAGGTTTGGATAAGATGGAAGTATTGGATTATTCACAAAAAGTTATAGAAGATCTTATCGCATTTGATATTTTCATTCATTTTCTTTTATTAGGTGTTTTATATCATTTAATTATAATCAATGAATTCATGTGCTATATTCTTGTCTTTATGAAGAGAAAGAATCATGTGTTACGATTATAGATATTGCGCCAATTAGCATCAATTAAGATATTAAAATATTTATCGTGTTGTTGCATTATAATGATTGGAATTATAGAACTTTGATTAATAATATTTTTAATGATACTATTTTATGTTTTAACGTGAAAGTTTGGACTAATATTTATTATTTAACTTATTCAATATAATATTAATTTTTCCTTTGTTAAACTGTGGTTTTAAACCAGGCCAAATTGAGAAAAGTTGTTTGGATTGGTTTTGGTTTAGAAATTGAAGTGATTTGATTTGAAAATTTGTGTGAACCGTCCAAATTGAACTGTGTTCACCCTTAATCGTTGTTGATCTTTCTATTTATTTTCTTTTATTAATTGCTTTAT
Organism: Fraxinus excelsior; assembly: GCA_019097785.1. NCBI lineage: Eukaryota > Viridiplantae > Streptophyta > Magnoliopsida > Lamiales > Oleaceae > Fraxinus > Fraxinus excelsior. Next base: position 14,508,255 of record CM032623.1, on the reverse strand, counting down.
ATTTTTTATCTATAATTAATAAATACATTTTGTTATTTTCATATCTTTATGCAAAGAATAATACATTTTTTTTTATTTCCTGGCCTTATTTAAAATCTGAAAGAAAAAGGTTTGTATCCCGACCTTGATTTAAAATTTATATATACGATGTTTTATTGCCTTTGGGATAATAAGGTTGAGGTGCTTTCTCGGGGCAATACTCGATGTGCTTGTTCGAGGCAAGTTTGAGTTGCTCGCTCGGGCTAAGGCTTGAGGTGCTTGCTCTAAACAAGGCTTTAGCATAATTACATATGGAAAAATTGACTTTATTGGGATAAGATCCCAATGACTACTTAATTGAATGTGACTTAACCTACCTAGAAATTAAATATGGACCGACAAATCAAATAATATAAATAAGTGGGGTATGAAAAGCCCAAGAAAAACATGTAAGAACTTATTCTTTAGATGTATGGCACTGACCAACTAAATAACGACATTGATTGTGTTTGCTGTTGGTCAATTATTACCCCCGGCCTCTGAAGTATTTACATTGTTATGATCATTCCTCAGACGCTTGTCTTGACTAACATAAGCTCCTAGGAAATCCATCTTGATCAGAGACTCGATCTCGCGCTACAAGGATTTGCATGTCTCTGTGGTATGCCCAGGGTCACGATGAAAGCTACAATACTTGCTCTTATATTTAGTGTTAGGAGGGGATCGCATCTTCGAAGGACATTTTAGTTTTTTGAGGTCCTCGATCTCCATCAAAATATTGGATCTGGAGGTATTCAGATGTGTGAATGACGTTGGTGGTACGTCCTTCTTCTTCTTACCTTGAGCAAGATCCCATCGTAGATTTGAGTCGTGTTGTCTGTTATGCTCAAGCCTCTCAGTAATCGGGCCAGTCTTCCTTGGGTACATTGTTTCCTCTATGTTTATGTATTTTTCTCTTTGGATAAGAAGCTTGCTCACTAATTTTGGTGGGGGTTTTTTGACAAAGACATCTTGAATGCTTTACATCTTATTGCATATGTAATATGTAGGTCAGGTATTTGGAGCCTTTCTGCATTAAACGGTCTCATGAAATCACGTAGGGGTTCATTTTGTCTTTGGCGAAGCTGTATGAGGGATGCGACGGTCTTCTTGATGCGTTTACTACTTGTAAATAATGTAGAAAACATGTTGGCTAAATTTGAAAATGAGGTAATGGAATTGGGCTCTAAGGTAGATAATCAATCCCTAGCAGCGTTAGTTAGGGTTTGCGAAAAGACTTTGCATATCACGATGTCTGGTGCGACTTGTAAGTTCATGACGTCCGTATATATTTGAGGTGATTGATAGGGTCAGTGGTCCCATCGTACTCCTTTACACGGGGTATTTGAATCCGTCCGATAATGGGTAGGACATTATATCTCGGATTAATGGAGTATTAGGGATGAACCTTATCGTTCCTTGGGAATTATGAAATAATCTAGCTACAATCTCGTCATGTATGATCCTGACAAGTTCACTTGAATTCATAGTAATCGACCTTCAGGCCAATAGAAAGTATGCTTGAGGTTTCGGTTCCACCAATATCGTGGGTAGGGCGAAGAGCCCGAGCTCAAGCGTCGGCCATAAAACTCCTTGGTGGTGCCGATGCTGGTGTCGGATAGGAATTCATTTAGCTTAGCAATTGAGTTAGTGTACCAATTTGTTGGCGAAGCTCTTTGAATGCTCATACGGTAATGACTACTGGTTGGCGGTGTTGGTATTTCTAATGATTCTTCTTGAGGAATTAGAGAATCTACAATAGAAGGTGGGTTTGGAGCAGATGAACATGCTGGAGAAAGACCTAAACGTGTATTAACCATGACTTTTGGTACTGTTTTGCACAAATAGCGTCAATGATGCTACAAAAAATAAATTAATGGAAAAATCAATTAATTAGACATATTGTTTGATATATTGTTAGAAATAACCAAGATACTAGAATTGCCGGATAACATTTATTGAGAACCATGACAAATAATAAAGGCGAGAATAATATGAGTAATATAAAAATAATGGATCACAAGGAAAACAAGATTTAATTGGAGACCTAAGTTCGGGAAAACTACGGATAGAGGTGAGGAATTCATTATAATCAATAGTAAAGAGTTACAAATGATTTTGTTGGACCAATAACTAATTCATAATTGGTCAATTTCAATATGTGTTGTACACCACATATTTATAACCCAAAAAGCCCTAACATAATAGGATAATTAATACATAAAGAATTTAATATAAGGTGAAGTTTCAATTCAATGGGTAAAGCCAATAATACAGAATTTGTGATGAAATAGGAATCAAATTCACATTGAACACCTTCAAGACATCTTTAAGTATGCTACCAATTGTCAATACTCCTTCAACGGTATTTTCGATCAAATAGTCAACAAGAATTCAGATCACTACCCAATTCTAACATATATTTTTTTTAAATAACAAGAAGTGTCATATTTCTCTACAACAGGGTTTGAAAATCGATGCATTGGATATTAGTGACATCTACGCTTCTTAATGTTTTGTGGAACAAGGATTAGGTTGGCGGAGGATAGCAGGATGCTTCCAAAGAGAACATGCATATAAAATGTCTAAATGTAAAATCAAACCATATCTCGAAAAAAGCAAAATGCAAGCATTTAGGAATTAATTAGAACTCTCAGCCGTTGATCCGTGGCCTTTGGTTTTCGTGTATTAAAACTTCCTTTTGTGCTTTCATTTGGGAGTTACTCTTTTGAGAGATGAACTTTGTGAGTTGTAGGGTTTCATCTCATCTTTGTCATTATGTGAGTTCTTGGAGCATCTCCAAGAGACTCTATTTTTAAAAAGTATATTCTATTGTTTGGAGAGTATATATAAATTTAAAGAGTTAAAATTTTGAAGTAATCCAACAAACTCTTTATATTTAACACTTAATTTTACTACTCTCAAAAAATATTTATTATTTTTCTTTATCTTTTATTTTAACTAGTTTTTCTTTAGATTATTTTATTGTTTTCTTATATTGAAAATTGAAACTTCTTGAATGAATTTAATTATAGAGAGTGAATTTGACTCTCCAAATTTAGAAAGTCAAACACATTCCCTAAATTAAAATGTTAATTTAAAGAGTTTTTTGGAGCATGATTTTAGATGTTGACTCTTTAAAATAAAGAGCATATCATGTTTAGAGAGTCTTTTGGAGATGCCCTTAGTGATTTTTATTGAATCTCTGTAATCTGAGTGAGGTTTTAGATATTATACTTGGTGTATAGTTGTGTGAGATTGTTTATTGTATCTGTGTACATTTGTAACATTTCTTGGTGAATCTAATGAAATTAGAGCAATATCTACTTTGTAGATGCTCGACGGGTAATTAGGCCTTTTGGCTGAACATCCAATCCCTTCGAGGTGAAAAATCTTTGTGTTCATCTTACATTCTGCGATTTACAGTTTAATTTTGTGTTCAAATTATGCTCTGGGACCAACATGAAGATTAATTGATGAACACGGTTCAAAATAAGAAACAGTCCGTACAATTATACCCCCAACTGTTCTACTAACTTCTTAAAAGAAAATTTTATCCCGAAATTCATTCGGAGAGTTGCCCACCACGGATCACAATATACTAATCCATCACTAACTCCGTCACTTTTGAAAATCGTGGACATATAGGTGTTTGATTAAATATATAGAGTCGGTATATATACATCTCAAAACATATCTAAATTAAATTGTTTTTTTTTTTTTTTATCATATTGTTGCATTGTATAATGTTTAGAAATATAAAACTTTTATTATGATAGTTATAATAATATTAGTATTTTTGTTTTAACATGAGTTTTTAGACTAATATTTATATTAGTTAGGTATTTGAATAAACATATAAAGTCGACATACATATCATAACATGTCAAAAATAAAATCTGAAAAAAAAAAATTTATCTCGTCTAACTTTTAAACATGTATTGTGAGGGTGTATTCAATTGAGACTTTTAATCATTTTTTTAAGTGAATGACTTTTGTGGATTTTATGGATTTGGAAAGAATTAATAAAAGTCTTCTTTCATTTGAAACTTTTAGAGACTTATATAAGTGTTGATTCATTTGTTCTTTTCTTTCACAATTTTAGGCACAAGATGTAATCTAACGCAACATTTTAAATCTTTCATTTTTTCAAAAAAGGTAAAAAGTCACACAAATTGTAAGAAATTTAATAAAACAAAATTCAGGGATAAACTGACCGATTTTAAGGTAAAATAATAAGTAATGAAATTATTCTAATGGATTTTAAATTTTAAATTTATAAAATAATCAGACTGAAGTTAAAATCCAATATATTAAACTTCTAGATCAAGTTAGAATGTGGGATAATGTAGTGGCATGTAGGCATTTGAAGCCTATCCCCATTAGAGGAAATTATGTCACATGTTATTTATTTATTTTCAATTTTACCTGTAAACCCTTTTTTGTTCTAAAATACTGTATTGATTTTACCATTATTATTCAAATATTAAAAAAAAAAAAAAAAAAAAAAAAACAGATTTTCAATCCCAAATCCTAAAAATGGTACTCATAACTGCAACTATCGTCAATGTCAAACTCATGAATATATAGAATCATAAACGACGATTGTCCCATCAAATTACTTCAGTGCTAACTAAAGAACTCGGCGTTATGGAGTTTGGAGCTGTAGTTGTTAACATGGTCTTTGGCAATTTGGAGTTAAGAGTTAGGAGAGGTTTCTGAAAAGATGCTTATTGGAGTTCAATAATGACAATTTACCACTTAAATTAATTCAGTGCACTAAATTATCACACTCAAACTTTCAAGAAATTGCTCTGACTAACTTAAATAGATACGATATCTCGAATTACAACACAAAAATAATAGTGTAGATGCTTAAAAGCATTGAACATGATCGTTTAACTGCATAATCAAATAGGTGAACTAATGCTAAAGAATTGTATCCTAGGAAATATAACAAATAAATAATGGTGTTGAAGATGGTGTTGGTGCCAGGTTTGGGATAGGGAGAAATGGGATGGCGACGATGTTGGAGCTAGTTGTTGGGGGTGATGAAGGTGGTTGTAGCGGAAGCAGTGTAAGAACATCTCCCAAAACTCTTTTAATGCGTGATGTTCTTTATTTTAAAGAGTTAAAATTTGAAATAGAGTTATCTCTGTTGGGAGCAAACAAGAAGTCCTACATCGGTTGGGAGAAGAAAAGAAATCCACCATATAACCCAAGTGGGCTACTCCACCCATTACCAATTGGTTTTGGGTTGGAACCTCACTTGGGCCGGGTGGTGTGGGCTTGGGCCTGGTTAATTGTTCATCTTAATCCCTACAAATGGTATCAGAGCCAGGGCCCAAAATTTAGCCGGAGGAACGCAGTGGAAAGCGTGGTGGAGGTCCCATAATTAGCCTCACGATCTGACTAAAAATCATCCGCGTTTGAGGTGCCTTGTGTCGAAAGTCTTCCTGACATAAAAAATGTGGTGGTCAGGCGGCGGGTCCCGTTGGTCGAGGGCGACGGAAATAACGGCGGTACAAGATGATTGGTGGATGGCTTATCGTTTGAGGGGAGGTCACAATGATGTGGTCCTTCGTTTGAGGGGAGGATTGTTGGGAGTAAAAAAAGTCCCACATCGGCTAAACATGGGAAATATGATGGGTTTTCAGGTGCGGTTTTTGTGCAAAAACGGGACAGATTTTTTCTTCTGGTTTTTGCTCGATTTCTGCTCGATTTATGGACTGATTATGGCCGAAAAATCACCACCTAAAGCTCTGATACCATATGTTATATTATTGACCTTTGATTTCACCAAACTGGGCTCAGTTAATCACCAAACTACACCACAATCAACCAAATCGATCCCAAACCGAACATTTCCCAAACCGAACTTGGTTGCTCCAGATTTCAGCCCACAAAGGACTGGATGAAAAAGATTACCGCCACAAGAAGAGCCACTAAGGCTAGGTAGAGAAGAAGAACAAAAGATCTTTCAAGCACAAAGCAAGAAAAATGCACAAAGTAATAGGCAAAATTGGTTTTGTCTATATTCTCAAGGCAAGGACGGCTACAACTCTTTTATCACTACCATAATGGTAATTAACAACTAACTTAAATAAGGTTAAGAGTAGGTTTAGGGTTTAGGCTTTTAGGTCAAAACAAACAGGGCCCAATAACAGATAGAATAAGTGGGCTAACCCTGAAAGCCATCCAAAACGTTCGGGTTGGGCCATGAGCAACACTAATACAATTAGGCTACTTCGAATGGTCCAAGTGGGTTACGTGATTCGATTGGTTCGATTGTGGTGTCAACATATCATTTCAATCATCGGCCGAGGCCTATGAAATATTATCCAACTAAATATACCGATTTAACATCATAGCCCGGATTTATTAGGTTGTTGGGGCAAACAAGTATCCCACATCGATTTTAAAAAGAAAGGAGATCCACCATATAACCCAAGTGGGCTACTCCACCCATTACCAATTGGTTTTGGGTTGGAACCTTACTTGGGCTTAATGGTGTGGGTTTGGGCTTGGTTAATTGCTCATCTTAATCCCTACAACTGGTATCAGAGCCCAAGAAAGGTGGATGAACGAGACTCTCCGAACAAAGGCCAGATGAGTCGAGGTGGTGGGCCCCAAGATGAAAATTCCTGTGATTTCTGATGAGATGGTAAATCCATGGTAACGTAGTGTGCTGCAGGCTACGATGGATTATCTCGATGAATGGTGATTTCCTTGGGGATTAGGAGATGTAGACGGGATTTCTCTTGAGGGAAGGCCGATGATGAGTATGACGTACCTCGTGAGCCTTGTTTGAGGGAGGGATTGTTGGGGCAAACAAGTATCCCACATCGATTTTAAAAAGAAAGGAGATCCACCATATAACCCAAGTGGGCTACTCCACCCATTACCAATTGGTTTTGGGTTGGAACCTCACTTGGGCTTGATGGTGTGGGTTTGGGTTTGGTTAATTGTTCCTCTTAATCCCTACGTGTCTATAAACCCAACAAGTGGTATCAGAGCCAGGGCCCAAAATTTAGCCGGAGGAACGCAGTGGAAAGCGTGGTGGAGGTCCCCTAATTAACCTCACGATCTGACTAAAAATCATCCGCGTTTGAGGTGCCTTGTGTCGAAAGTCTTCCTGACATAAAAAATGTGGTGGTCAGGCGGCGGGTCCCGTTTGGTCGAGGGCGACGAAAATAACGGCGGTACAAGATGATTGGTGGATGGATTATCGTTTGAGGGGAGGTCACAATGATGTGGTCCTTCGTTTGAGGGGAGGATTGTTGGGAGCAAAAGAAGTCCCACATCGGCTAAACATGGGAAATATGATGGGTTTATAAATGTAGGACAATATCTCCATTGGTATGAGGCCTTTTGGGGTAAAGTCCAAAAGCAAATCCATGAGGGCTTAGGCCCAAAGTGGACAATATTCATACCAATGGAGATATTGTCCTACATTTATAAACCCATCATATTTTCCATGTTTAGCCGATGTGGGACTTCTTTTGCTCCCAACAATCTCATTAATCTAATTAAGCAAAAACTTTGTTAAAAGTTAAAACTGTCAGAGTTTTCTATTCGGATTTTTCTTCATAGAGCATGCTAGTAAAAACTTAAGATAGAAGTAAAATTTGCTTTTAATTTACCTTTTTTTTATTTTGACTAACTGTAATTTTAAAAATATTTTTTACTAACAAATCTTACATGTTTAGAAATATTTTTTTTACACATTTATGGCATGGAACCGTCACCACCACCCTCAAACTCCGGCCATAGAAAGTTTGAATTTTAATGTTGATGTGATTGATAACGATCATATTTTTCATTATAATAAAGAAAAAATGTGACTCAAACGGGCTATTAATTTGGAAACAACCCAAAACCGCCACCACCATCACCAAAATCACATCTTGGCGAGTCTTGCAAAGGCAGCAACATCCACTGCCGTCACAACGTTTACTCCCACAGCCAATGACCACTATTAAGATCAAAAACAAAGGAGCAAATATTCAAGATATATATTAGGTTGTGATTAGCCATCTAACAATACGCAAAAATCATTAAACTAATTCTTGAGTGTGTTTGCTGCAGTGGAATAAAACAATCTACGGGAGCAGCGACTACCATTTGGCTTCTTTACTATGCATCAGTTTGTTGCCCATCTTCTTGAGTTTGATGCCCTTCTTCTATAGCACCTGCTATATGCCCTAAAACGTAGCACGTCGTTTTAATTTCTCAATCGTTCCTGCTGTTTCATCCTCGCTACACATCTGGGAAAAGGCATATTTTATAAAAGGAATTAGTAATATTTCATTTTCAAATCAATCTAATCAAAACTAGTTAAGGAAAAGATGATACCAATGCTACAACAACACAAAAAGCAGCTGCTACATAAACACCAAAGAGGAGATTATTCATCTTGTAGTAAGATGTAGCCGATCTTACAAATGCCAGTGTAATTATTAGGATAAAACCTGATGGGTCACCTTCAACCACATTCCTAACATAGCATATGATGGAAGTCATGTGAAGCGCGAATAGAACTTGATGTCTCTCGTCACTTTTGCCATTCAAAACCAGTATTTGATGGAGCACCACCCCAACTCCATGGACCCAGTGGCGGATCCAGCACCTGGCCAGCCCCCGCGGCCGCCCGTGCTGGATCCGCCGAAATGACTTCAGGAATCAGGACCGCCGAGTTTGCAGTTGCAGACTTGCCTGGGAAAGAGATGATGACCAGCCAGGCTAATGTTTTTTTTTTGTTGGGTTGATGAGTGATGAAATTGACATGGGCCTTTTGTTTTTGTTTAAAAACATTAGTCCCCTGGGCCCTGGCCCGACCAAATCAAGGACAATGAATCATGGTCCATAATCCATTGTATTTCATATGTATTTCCCCTAAATCAACAATCCAAATCCAACTCTTTCCAATCAGATTCCAAATCGGGAACTGAAGCTGAAACCGCAGACCCTACCCTTTCTAAATTTCTAATTCCATGATTTCCATTCGAAATCGAAGGCCGAAGCAGAGGCAGCACCGCAAGCCGCAACAGCTGCTGCTACCGACGCGATGACTCCATGGGTGACGACGGGCAAGGCCATGAGGACAAGGAGAAAGTCGCCGACGCCGCCGACGGCATGTAACTTCCCTTACTGCCTTAAAGTTACTCTTTCTCTCTTGTTTGTTTTGGTTTTGTTTTTGTTCTATTTTGTTGGCTACTTCTATTTGGATTGTTGAATGTATATTGTCTGTAAATTGTGTTATTTGAATTGATTTGGGAATTTATATTTAGGAAATTAGGATAAGCGGAAAAAATTAATTGAGAAGAGAAGTTGGGCCAATTTTTTTTTTCCTAAGATAGTGAAATCAATTATTTTCATAAAACTTGAAAATGAGGCAATATTACATCGTTTTTAAAATATAAGACCCGTAAAATGCAGTTGTATAAGTTTGTAAGGTTGTATGGTATATTTTTATTTATTTTTTTAATATTTTGAGTTGTATTGAATTATATTTTTATATGTATATAATTTTTATGTTTTAGTGCATTTACTTATATATTAAATAACTTTTAATATTATTTAATCGAATTTTAATAAACGATCGGGCTATTACGATTGTTGATTGTCAACGGTCAACATTCTTCGCCCTAGCTGAATTCAAAAGCTGGATTCGCCCCTGCATGGACCAATATTTTATACTTGCCTATCATTCCAAGTACTCTAACCAACCATTCATACAAGTAGAAAACTAGACCGGTGAGTATAATCGAGGCATATCCAATCAGCAATAACGACATAAGTGTTTTTGTATTAATATCTTCCATGAATGTTGGTTTCACACCATCGAATTTGAAAATGAGAACTTTCAAAAACTGCACGTGAAAAATCACGAAGCAAACTCCCCAAAAAGGAGGCCGAGTTCGAACGCCATCTGTTGCAGTTTCACGGGCATCAGCTTGTGTGGGGTTTACCACCACTTCACCACATTAACTTCATGGATCTCCTCATTCGATGTGCCACCATTATCTCAAGAATAACCAACTCAATGCCATTATCGTCATGCAAGACACGTCTGCATGGAAATAAGAAAAGCAAGAGTTGTTGATTAGGGTATTCAATGGAATTAATAAAATAATTACAACACTAATAAGAAGAGAAACTAACCTCTCATCCATTCGTTACTTTTCTTTGAAAGTATGGAGGAAACCACTACTACCAAGTGAGGTTATGCCTTCTCGTGTTGTTGTTAATGAACCATCTTCTTGGGATAGCTCGACTGCGTCGGAGTAAAGAAATGAACGGGGTTTCCACCAGCATGGTTAACTTTCTTTTTCTTTAGAAATTGCTATGGAATTTGGGACTTACAAATAGGCATTGGGGTTTTGATATGTAAAAGCTGTACGTGTTGCGTTTTCAAATATTCTTTTGCAGGCTGCAAAATAAGGTGGTGTTTTCCGTACGACATTGTCCTTTTGGTTAGTGTTTTGCAGGCTACAAAATAGGGTAGTGTTTTGCATGCTACAATATAAGTTACCAACTGTTAGGACTATTATAGTTTTCACAGATAAGGACAAGTAGTATAATTATATTGAAAAGTTAAAAATTAACTGCTTATTTTAGTAAATTGGATATCAACTTATGTGGGCTTAATGGTTCACATAAGTTATTGGACTTGTGCTTTGATCAGGTTGTGCTATCATTGAATCATTTGTGACCCTTTGATTAAATGAATGGTCAGGATCAAAACTTAGGAGATATTTTCTATAGCTTCTTGGAGACTCTTCACATATCTCTAGGCTAGACTTTTTGATAGATTATTCACGTGGGTCTCTTTCACTTTGCAAGAATAGACTTTCTCTCTATTATTGGTAGTCTTCTTTTCAAGAGCACTCTCTGGCCCGTTTTTACTAGCTTCCCTTTCTTGCTCCATGAAATCCACCACATAGCCTATAGTTTGTAAAAACTCTTGGGTATTTCTTTGGCCTGAAATAGTGGCAAAGGGTGTTGGTTTCTCTGTTGATTTTAGGTCCGATTGTTTGTGGAAATCTTGGCTATTTTTGAGAAATCCCTTGATCGATGATCCAAGCCAAGTGAGGAAGCATTTTGATCGGTTCTTGTACTCTCTCTAGATGGCGGTTTGCGCGACATGGTTGGGCTGTTCCTGAGCCTAAAATTTTGACCATAAAAGGAAGATGAACTTCTTTTATTTATAGTTTCGGTTTCTATGCATTTCTAGCAGCTGTTCTATTGATTAATTTATGATATGGTTTATATGTTTGATCACATATTGTAGGCTGAGGTTAATTGATTAGGTACTATATTCTGTCATTGTGCAAATTGTAGAGATGTTGAACTTTATAATGCTGCCATTATCTCTAACATCTGGTATCAGAGCTAGATTTTCGGTCTAGGGTTTGGTTGTCCTTCATTGATTTGGGTCTAGTGATATATCTGTATAGACCTTCAAATGTCTAAACAGAAAACATCACTGTATTGGCATTTTATTTTTCAGATTTCGACACTGACTACTCTTTACTTGTTTATTGTGTATGTGTTGGCTGGAGTGGGTGATTTGGTGACTTTGGCTGGCTTGCTCGATTGAGGAGTTGAGGGTATATTTACTGTTTTCCAACAATAGTTGGTAAGATCGTTCCAAACTCACTCTCAAGTTCGGTTTGGTATTCTTTCCTGATTAACGCATGATTAAACGAGTACATGTATGTGAATTCTGTTGATTGAATTCTCGTGACTGATTTGTAATCTTGAATGAATGCTTACTTGCTTAATATACTTGTGCATTGCCTATGTTTGGATTACACCTGCACACACATCACATTGAGGTTTCGTGATTGGATTAGTTTTAGCTCTGTGTTTTCGACCTTATATTGATCATCTGGAAAAGATTTTCTTTTTTTGAAAACTTTTTCTGTTATGTCCTTGAGTACGGGCCACTCTTTTACAGAATTTGGAATGGGTTCGAGGGTCAAATTATCGCAATTCGATGGAAAGGGGGACTACTCAATTTGGAAACAGAAAATGAGGGTTATTTTGGTTCAACAGAGAGTTGCTAAAGCTCTCGATGATCCTGATAAATTTTTTGATAAGTTAAAAGCTAAACCTGATGAAATTGAAGAAATGAATGAAATTGCATATAGTCTATAATTTTACATCTATCTGATAATGTTGTTAGGCAAGTTGATCATGCTAAAGATGCTAGAACTTTATAGACTCCGTAGATGCCTTAATCTTGACTAAAACTTTGTCTAACAAGATATATCTATTGAAAAAGTTGTTTAGTTTTAAGATGGAACCGGGGAAGGATGTTGAAGGAAATTTGAATGATTATAGCATAATCATTAAGAGTCTTGCTCACTAAGAAATTCGATGATAAGAATTTAGATGTCATACTGTTAAACTCATTGTTCGAATCTTCTAAAGAAATCAGAAATGCCATAAAATATGGTAGGAACGCTCTTTCACAAGCCATTGTGGTAGATGTATTGAAATTGAGATAATTGGGACTAAAAAGAGAAAACAGAACTAATCCGAGAGAAGAAAGCCCATTTGTTAGGGGAAGGTCAAAAAAGAAAGAATTTAACTTCCAGAACAAAAAGGGAAGGGGAGAATCAAAAATGAGATCCAAATCTAAAGACAGAAGTGGTAAGAAATGTTATAACTGTGGAAAGTTATGACATTTCAAGAAAGATTGCTTTGACTGGAAAAAAAAATAAAGAGACTTAAACAACAATGAACAAAACAATGATGCCGTTGTTTCTGAATTCGATAGTTTACATGTCCTAAATGTGTCTGAGGAAGAATTTGACAAAAATTGGATCCTAGACATAGGGTGCACCTTTCACATGTGCCCTGAAAGGTCTTGGTTCTATAACTACAAAGAGACTAAATCTAAGAAAGTTTACATGGGGGATAATAATTCTCAGAATGTGGTTGGGACTGGTGATATAGCCATCAGGATGTATGATGGGGCTGTCAGGCAACTTAGAAATGTAAGATATATCCCTAATTTGAAGAGGAACCTCATTTCCTTGGGTACTCTTGAAGATGAGGGTTATACTTTCAAATCTGGAAATAAGATTCTGAAAATTATTATGGGGTCTCTGGTAGTTATGAAATGACCTAAGATGAATGGACTGTACTATCTGGAGGGTAAAACTGAAACACCACCCGATTCTGGTCTTATTACAATTAGTAAAGACAAAACTGAACTTTGGTATAATAGAATGGGTCACATTGGGTTTAAAGGACTAAAATCTTTAAGTAATCAGAAATTACTTGGAAAAGATGGCATTGAAACTTTGGAATTCTGTGAAATTTGTGTTTTGGGTAAGTCACATAAGGGGAGCTTTGAAGCTGGCTCTCATAGAACCAGGTGACCATT
>CM032623.1:14339838-14487338 GCA_019097785.1 Fraxinus excelsior | reverse complement strand
CTTATCATCCAGTGAAACAAAAAATGAGGTAGCATTAGTGAAAACATTTTTCTGATTTTTCCTTGTGGATCCACTCATAGGAAAGATTCTTCCTTTTTTTTTTTTTTTTTTACATTGTTTTTCAGATTTTAATCTACAACAAACAAATCTACTAAAAATTGGGGCATAGTGTGTATATACTATATAGTGTGTTTGTGTGTTTATTAGCCTCTATTTAGCCCTCATTCTTAAAAAATACAATTTTCTTTTTCTTGTCTTTAACCACACGTGTTTTAGTATAATAATATTACACGTAAAATTAACATGTTGTCTTATTTTTTAATCACACATCCTCCATAATTTGTTTCTGGAACTGCATTTCAATCCGAATAGGCTTACTCTTTTTCTTGACATTTTCTAAATGTGTGTTTTTTTTAATATTAATGTATTCTGTATTTGGGAAATCTGCAGCTAGCACGTACGAAGACAATTGCTCAAAAGTCAACTAGCGGAAAAGCTCCCAAGAAACAACTTGCTATCAAGGTTCCATCCCCATCTCATCTTTGATTTTTCTACTACAAACTTATGCATGTAAAATTGGATATCTATATGCATACGGAATTTCCATTACAAATAAATATTAAGAATTGTGGAATTATGCTTTTCTTTTTTGGGTGTATGTATCTCGCCTCAGTCTCTATCTAGATCTGCATTAAATTGTGCACCTTGCACTTGCTATCTAATCTAGATTTATGAGCTATCATTGTGTGTTGATATAACTTATAAGCAAACACATTCTGTTTTGTGTATGGATGGGTAGGTTTGATGTCTGTTTGTGGGGAAGGGGTATGATATTCAACTTGGTTGAGCTTTAGTGACCTCAGGTAAGATGTGCTGAGTGTGTCAATGCCATGCTAATTCAATATCAGAAAGTTTGTGGTTACGAATACCAATATCGCAAAATGATACAGTAAACATATTACCAAGATTGATATTTATGAAAACAATGGGTCCAATGAAATGATTGAATTTTATGCATGCGCTCTTTCGCAGAAACTATCGGAGGACGAATTTTAGACAATTCAAACTTGCAACATTAAAGAGATTCAAGATTTCGGCTCTTACCTGGAAGCATCAATTTGAGGTACAAGTTGCAATCTTCATGTATGAAATTTGTGTACAAATGGAGTCTTTCAGGTTTGTAGTGTGTAATCCAATCCATATACAAAAACGTTTTTGTTTATGGATTGGATTACACACAATTATTGGACGTGATAATGAGAATAATGCTATGATATTGGATAATGTCATTGTCTGCTACTATTCCTTGTTAATTTTTCGTGGTTTTGGAACTTGGATTGTGGATTGAACTTCGGTTAATAGGTTTCTTCTTTCACTTGAATAAACTGACTCCTGGATGTTGGTATTAAGTGGGTCCCATTCATGTGCAATATATTTTCGTGAATGAATGATGGTGTTTGGAGGATATAATTTTTTGGTTTATTTCTTGACTTGTTTGTCTTTGGGATTTTTTAGTGCCATGAAATTAGTAAAGGCCATGATATGAGGCATATTTTAGTCATCATCAGCAACATCACTGATTGAATATTCAGCTGCATCACTGTCCACATCTACATCTGTAGTATCAGCATCTTCAGAATCATCATCACTTAGAACATATGTAGCTTTCCCACTGTTAGCCCTGTGTGGTTTGGCTCTTGTAACCACCACAGGGTTACTCTCTTCTATACCGGCTGAAATTGGAGACTCCTCTTCCTCCATTGTGGCCATTCTTCCCAGCACCGAACCACTTTTCTTGTTAAATGGAGATATCCTCGTTTTCCTTAGTTTTTGGAAACATTGATCGTAGTTAGCTTTGCAATCTGAAGTAAATATGTTAAACATAACATTATCTAGGCATATTAGAAAATTGATGAAACAAGCTCAAGCTATTACAACATCTTCCGCTCTCCAGTTGTCTTTAAAGATTTTCGACAAATCATTTCAAAGAGTAATCAAGACTATAAAGAAAAACATCAAAGGTTTTCTTAATAAATTTGATGAAAACAAAGGTAGTCCGAATATATATGAGAAATTGGGTTTAATTCAATCAATAATATCAAGTTGATTGAAACATTGTTTTTTCAGCAAACCGCCAACAGCTGAGATCCAAGAATCCCTAGATTGTCATCTGAAAACCACATCTTATAATTCTTATAGTTTTAGACACTCCAGTCCAATTTATCTCCACATCAGTATTTAACTTCTTTGAAAGATGAAGCCATAGAACATTGTTACATTAGGAAGCCCTATACCTGGTTCCGTCATTTAGTATATTTATATATTTAGATTTATTTATGTTATTTCATAATTATCTCAAATTTCTTGAATAAACTACACAGGTTAATGAACAAAGAATTCATAGTATGTATATATATGTACATATATTCATCATTTTGAAATTTGAAATCTAATTTCCTTTGTGGAAGTTACTGAGGAAGTTGTTTGAAGAATCACGAACCAACGTACCCAATGACTTATTTGCAAGAGCATCCAACACAATAGAAATGATGTTGATTATAAATTACAGTTTTTACTTACCTCTAATTGAGAAATTAACATTTGGACTGGACTATATGCCAAACGACATTGATGGCCAGAAAGAACACGGAAGGAAAATTTCACTAGAATAAGAACTGTTGATCATATTATGAAATCCCTTATTAATGTTTCATGCCATGTTTCATCTTTTAATTTTATAGATTACAAACATATTTTTTGATAATTGATAATTAATATTACACTTCTTAATGATCAGTATGTGCTTTTAGCTTGTTGAAACTGAATATATATATATATATATATAGATCCGGGCTTCAATTATCTGAACTATTGGTGAAATGTGAACATGTGTTACGTCGTTCCCGACAGTTAGTTGCGTCCGCCGGGTAACACAGGGATAGACTAACTGCCGTTCCCGACAGTTAGTTTCAGAAATCCCGGCAGTTGAGTACTTATGTTACTACTGAACTGTCGATCCCGACAGTTAGAACAGCAATAATGTGAAGCACAAGTTTCCTTTATTGTGAAATTTTCGTGACATGTCCTTGTACAAATGATTCATGTTGCATTTGGGTAGTAGTGACACGTCGTTATGTGGTTGACGTAGATATGTTGATTGCTAGTTGTTTGCATCCGTCTTTCCCTTTACATACTTTGATGACGTGTGAGAAGCTGATTTTTTCTCCTTCTTATTCATTGCAGAGTCCATGGAGTTCGAAGCCTTGGTTCCGGAGGACGCAAGGATCCGTGCACGCATATCCCAGCGCAGTAACCTAAAGTACGTGCAGAGGGTTTTGGAGCACTTCGATGAACGACAACGCCACGACTTCCGCGAGTCGTCCCTTGGCTTCTTGACCGAAATTTCAGACATCCAATTCTCTGCGCAGCTCATCCAACAACTTGTATTCCGAGGAATCCGAACAAACAAGGAGCACGAATTGTGGTTCAACGTGCAAGGACACTATTGCCGGTTTGGATTGCAAGAGTACGCAGTAGTTACCGGACTGTGTTGCAGTGTCCCGCCTGATGATGAGCGGTTTCAGCGAGTGTTGGAAAAAACAAGACTCAAGGACAAGTACTTTCGGTCTTTGGAGAAGGTTTCATGTGCCCAGATCGAGAAGACATTAGTTCGGTCGTCGACCCCACGGGCTGATCGATACAAGCTGGGGCTTGCACTCATAGTAGAAGGAGTCTTCAACGCTCCAGACAATAATGTGGGTATCGAGTGCGCGACACTTTCGATCGTCGACGACCTTGATGTATTTTTTGCCTACCCTTGGGGTAGAGTGGGGTTCTCTCGTCTCATCAAGGGATTCCAGGGCAGATACGCTAGCAAACTTCGCTATGCCAAGAGGAAGCACGAGAAGGAGATTAGTTACACAATTCACGGCTTTTCCATAGCCATGCAGGTAACGATGTCTTTTATTTCAATTTCAGCTGAAGTTCTTATTACCATGAACGTATATTTGATAATTGACGCGACACTAATTCACTCTGTTTTACCCATCTACGATAGATATGGGCCTTCGAGGCGATTCCAGAAATTGGTGAACGTTTTGGGCAGCGACTTGGTGAACGATCCCCACGTATTCTGAGTTGGACGGCCAGAAAACAGTCTCAGCATCGTACATATGATGACTTCTTCAAGAAAGTACAGGTAACCTTCGTTTTGTTTCCCGAGTTAGGGAAAATTTTGTATTTTTTCTATCCTAATATGCCATAATTTTAATTCCCCTGATCAACTTGTTACATCATACGCAGCTGCATGTATTTGCAACGCTTCGTCCAACCGAGCTGGAGCGGAACAAACGCTACATGGCTACTCTTATGCCTTTTGATGATAATGTCGTGCCTCCTTTGGACGCCATTGCAAATACTGTGGTCGAATCGCAGTTTGGTATTGTTGCCGATGTCGGTGGAGGAGATGGCCATGATTCAAGTAAAAATGAAGAGGATGGGGATGATGGGGATGATGGTAGTGGAGGGTCGGACGAGATTGCTTCTGGTACGGGTGATCGTGCCGTGCAGTCATCCGAAGAAAATGACGATTCGAGCTCGGACAACGTAAGGGACGGCGGCGAAGGAGAGAGCCATGCTGATCGTGCACAAGGCGGGATGACGGGTGTACAAATGGGACGTGGGTTGACAAGATCGAACGTCGAGGACTTGTTGTTGGATCAAAGAGTCCTATTTGAGATGCGACTCCGTACTGTGAAACTTGAAATTCTCGAGCACGTTACGGCTGAACACGCTAGACTTCGGGATTTCATATCGACGGTAGTGGCACCTGGCATTTCCCCCGCATCAGCAGTTCCAACAAACGTGCGAAACGATGTCCATACACATTCTCCCCAACCATATGGAGGTACTTTTCCGTATTTTCTTCTTACTTCTATTAGGAATCTTGTTAGATGTAATACGACAGGCTGAAATATCCTCTAATGTCTTCATTTTTTTATTTCAATTTCCAGGGCACGAAGATGAGTTTGGTGTTGACATGGATGAGATGCCGGAAGAACACGATTTCGCGGTCGGTGACGGAGAACCAGTTGTGAATGGTACGCTTTACGATGTTAATGCACGATAAGTGCACATTAGATCATTACCAGTTTATTTCGCAATTTCATCTTATGTTTAGATGTGAACATTAGTTGTGTGGACATTATTCGCCTCTGAGATTTGAGGAATTCAGCAAGAATATGTAGTTTACTCGTGCATGTTAAGTAATGGGTTTTCATGTAGGTTACCTATCCATTCGTATTCATTTAGCTGGATATAATCTTGTGAACATTTAGACATAGACACTATCATGCTTAGCCTTTTTCAATTGCTTTGCTTTGTTGAAAACCAAAGGCTGCTTAGTAACGTAAGACACGATGAATGAATGAGTGTGGACTTTATTTTTGTCAAGTCCAATTGGGATATAATCATTTTGTTTTTGTTTGATATACTTTATTTGAACTGTGTTGCATCTTCAGAATCATCATCTCATTTATCTCAAGTTTTCTGTGAACTACAGTGCTTAGAGCTAATTTTTTTGTTCACTTCCCCGAGGTGTGTGATCTTATATGGAGATAATTGCAAATTGTGTTTCATTTTTCTGTAGTGACAGGAGCGCCAGTTGTCGTAGGAACAAGTGGCCATGAAGAAACATACAAAGATCTGCATGGCAATCCGAGCGACGCCTCGAGGACTGCTTCAGGCGAAATGGAGGCGGGGACCGAATCAGGACCGGAGGAGGCGGAAGGTAAAATCTTCAACCCGATACTTTAGCCTACTTAAATTAGTGCAGGAGCTACTCATGTATAAAATATGACATTTACATATTTCATGTGGATAGATTCATATTCAAAATTTGTCTCTTGTTTATGTTTCGTAGGTGGCCAGACGTCCGACCCAGTGCAGCCAATATCGGCACCTATTACAAGGCGACGTTCCACTCGCCTTCGAATGCCAGCAGCATCGACGAGGACTCCATACACTAGGGTAAGAGGCAAACACGAAAAAAATAGTTGGTTGAGCCACATTTTTCTTCGTTTAAGTGATTTTGTTCTGGTGCCTATCAACGACACCGGTTTTTGGTGAAGGAATACGTAATGTGACAAATGACGGACAATGTTTCATGAACGTTTCATTTTATTCCACAATTTAAGTCCGCGTGGAAATTGTTTTGTAATGTAAATTATGATTCAGGGTATACGAAATGTTGTTTAAGTGCTGCTGAAAATTTTGGTGGAAATTGTTTTGTAATGTTAATTATGATTCAGGGCATACGAAATGTTGGTTATATGCTGCTGAAAATTTTGGTGGAAATTGTTTTGTAATGTTAATTATGATTCAGGGCATACGAAATGTTGTTTAAGTACTGCTCAAAATGACAGGTGGAAATTGTTTTGTAATGTTAATTATGACTCAGGGCATACGAAATGTTGTTTAAGTGCTGCTGAAAATTTTGTAATGTTCAGGGCATATGAATTGTTTCAACCATTTATGGGAAATGATGCATTATCAGTAATTTGATGTGCTATAAGAAGTAATTTTTGCTTGCATCGATTTATATCAAAAGTACTTAGGTAACAATTTATTCTTCGACGTGCGAGGCATAGAGGATTTGGCAACCCTTCAATTGCGGCAATTACAACACATTCGTCTAGTATGAAAATGCAGGCATTGAGAATCACAATTTCCTACGTATGAATATAAATGTAATTACAAATACGAACTAAGGTGTAATTAAAAAGCTCATTTACAGTTGACAAATGCTATGGTCATTAAATATGAAGACAATTGTAATTAACAAGAAGAGTACAAATTGCAGATTTTTTGCCTGGTGCATTTCCTGGTGGGTATTTAAGTTTGACATTGACTAGTTGGTTAGCAAGTCAACTTCATAAATGTGGTAATCACCCAGCTCCTTATATATAGTAGCTCCACTAGAAATGCAACTAACACTTGAGAAACCTACATGTTATTGCAATACACATCCCACGTATTCTTACCTTCGTGATTATTCAAACACATGGCTTCATCCACCGCGAGCAACGACACCGAGCTTCTCAACAATCCGACCCCAATCCCCGGCTCATCTATAGACGTCCCAATTATAATTTCGTCGGATGATGAGGATGACGTCCCTGTACGTGGGTGGAGAGTCACTTCCCCTGTTCCATTTCCCGACCTCGATGCCCTCACAAGTGAAGAAGCGCATTCTCCAAACAGCGTGCTCCGCAATGTGGTCAACGACTCTGATGATGACAGCGTTGATGTAGGCGTGGCCCCCATCGCAGTTGCTCCTGAAATAATTATCATATCGTCCGACACATCTGATGATGACAGTGGTGCTGATGCCGGATCCGTGTGCAATTAATAGTAGACTGATGTTGGGAAACCATCACGTAACTAAATAATATATCGTGAAGTAGGTATATCAGTTTTTTGATGTTGGATGAACGTGTACTCTAACGTGGAAGGATACATCGCATCACTGCTTTGGGCTATGTCGTGTTAGACGGAATATGTTAGTCGTTGCCTCGAATTTTGTACTTTTTGGTTGAGGCGCCCGTAGTCCCGTTAATGTTTTGTTCATCCTTGTATTTTGCGCATATGAATGAAATCCACGGGCAACAATGTCCCATTTTGCAATCTGGGCGTCCAGTTCAATTGTTGTAATGTTCGAACTGTCGAGAAACAGAGAATATTTGTCGGGATCGACAGATGAACTGTCGGGGTGGAACACAGAACACGATCAATACACGGGTTAGTTTCAAAGTACACTAACAGACAACATATGATAATGACATACAGTTCATGGCCAGTACTACTTGAAGTTATAAAACTCCCTAATGACATATATTAGACTGATGTTGGGAAACCATCACGTAACTAAATAATCTATCGTGAAGTAGGTATATTACTTTTTTGATGTTGGATGAACGTGTACTCTAACTTGGAAGGATACATCGCATCACTGCTTTGGGCTATGTCGTGTTAGACAGAATATGTTAGTCGTTGCCTCGAATTTTGTACATTTTGGTCGAGGCGCCGATAGTCACGTTAATATTTTGTTCATCCTTGTATGTTGTGCATATGTAATCAAGGTTATTACTGAAATCCACGGGCAACAATGTCCCTTTTGCAATCTGGGCGTCCAGTTCAATTGCTGTAATGTTCGAACTGTCGAGAAACAGAGAATATTTGTCGGGATCGACAGATGAACTGTCGGGGTGGAACACAGAACAAGATCAATCAATACACGGGTTAGTTTCAAAGTACAATAACAGACGACATATGATAATGACATACAGTTCATGGCCAGTAGTACTTGAAGTTATAAAACTCCCTAATGACATATGGGAGGTACCCAGTACATGAACATACAAAACAACTGAAGTAGGAAAAGCAATGTTAACTGGGTACATGCACGACGGTGTTTGTGCATGTGGCTCGGTTATGGCCAAATGCACCACACCGGGTGCAGCGTCGTGTTCGTGGCCTAGAAGTGGTGGACTCGTGTCTGGATCTCTTACGTCGTGTGGGGGGTCTACCAGGCGGACGACGCACCAATGGTGGCAAAATATTTGTACCTGTAATGTCGTTCGGAACATCCCAGTTATCTTCCCGTGGGACGGGATATATAGCTTCACTGTAAGCACCCCTCCAGTAGTCTGCTGTGTAGTAAGGAGAACATAAATCGTACAAGGACGAACCTCTTAGGCAAGCTGCACGGGTTGCATGAAGACATGGCATACAATTTATTTGGAATTCACGACATGTACATGTGTTCTCAGTAAAATCTACCGTGTCCGTGTCATTGGATATTCCGACCTGTGTTAAGTTCGCTGTCAAGGAATGAGCGCGAAGTCGAGAACCAGCTTCGAATGTAGCCCGTAACTCGCTCTCCATGTTCAATGACAGCACGGTACTGCATGACGTTGAATTCTTTCGACGTTCGTAAAACCACTTCTGCATTGTGCTCCGAATGTGTTCAACCAAGCTTGTGATCGGTAACGAACGGGCATGTCTCAACATTGCGTTCAAGGATTCCGCATTGTTGTTTGTCATGATATTATACCTGTTGCCAACGAATAGTGCTCTGGACCAAAAATGAAAACCTGCACGCTCCAAGTACTCATACGATCTCACATTTATCCTACGAATCTGTCCCATCAGTCGTTGGAATTCTTCCACCCGATACGTTGTCGCAGCGCGTTTGAATAGGAAAACTGAACTAGCATTATTATACCTCTGTATTAAGTTCTTTTCCATATGCCACATACAACAACCATGCCGAGACAAGGGGAAAAGCTGAGAAATAGCTTTTTCTATACTCCTTTTCCTGTCCGACACAAAAACTAGTTCATCAGAGTCGCCTATAAGATCTCTCAAGTTGGACAGAAACCACGACCACGATTTATTTGTTTCAGCATCTACGATGCCCCATGCTAAAGGGTAGATCTGTTTGTTAGCATCTTGGGCAGTTGCCAGTAGAAGTGTACCTTTGTATGGACCTTTCAAGTGACTGCCGTCTACACAAATTACGGGCCTCAAGAATTGCAAGTAACCACGAATGCTTGCACCAAATGCTAGGAAGAAATAAGTAAACCTATTATGGCCATCCACTTGGATATGGGTTACAGTACCAGGGTTATGTTCTCCAAGAACGTGACAGTACGAAGCAAGTTGACGAAAACTATCCCCCGGTTCACCATGCAGCTTGAGTAAAGCGGCCACCTGCCCCCTACGTGCTTTGCTGTAACTAATTTTTACTCCGAACTCATGTTCCATATCACGTGTAATAGCAGCAGGACCGTACTTGTGGTTTGGAGTGTCAAGTTTTCCCAATATCAGGTCGGCAATTACAGAACTAGTGGCATGACGATGTGTGTTACGACGCACGTCTATGGAACATGTGTGCTGCTTGTTGAATTTACGGATCATAAAGAGTGTAGACTTCTTCACAGCCGATGCACGTAGCATCCACTTGCAATTACTATTGGTGCATTTCACAGTTAACATCTTCATGTTTGACCTTCTCACCCAGAATTCAAACTTCTCTTGCAATGCGAGTACACGAATCTTCAAGTACAATTCATTCTTACTGAAGAATATTTCCCGTTCCGCAAGGACCGATGTATTAATAGGTGTAATCCGTTCAACAATATTAGCGGCATCGTGAGCATTTAACGGGTTGTCCAAGTTCTCATCTAAGGGTGCAACCCCAATATCAGATAACGGCGCTTCCGGTGCAATTTCTGTTGAGATATTATGATGATGACTTATGTCTTCATTTTGTACGTTTTGATGAACATCCCCGACGACAATCATACGATCCGGCCAATTTGTATCCGTCGCCGTGCCAAGAATTGGGGGCTCGACTTCTAAAACAGTAACTCATATTGCAATTTCCTTATGAACCGATATGTACCAACTCAGGTCTTCGTCATCGCGTATTTCAGCCGGAGGTACATTCACATTGGGGACTCTGAACTTCAATTCAATTTCACTATTGGGATCAACAATACCAAGTTTTTCCTTCAACCGTAAAGCAAGTCCGGCTACTGTAATATTTGTCGGCACCAAAATGGAAGTTGTTTTGTCCCCTCTCCACTTCCATTCGTCGTCCACATTTGCGAAATTTCCCCCGTACGAGACTATGAATCTCAAATCATCACTCATACCTGAAATGT
Organism: Fraxinus excelsior; assembly: GCA_019097785.1. NCBI lineage: Eukaryota > Viridiplantae > Streptophyta > Magnoliopsida > Lamiales > Oleaceae > Fraxinus > Fraxinus excelsior. Next base: position 14,476,611 of record CM032623.1, on the reverse strand, counting down.
TGGGAATGCAACCGTAAGAAGTCCGCACAATCAAATTATCAACATTGAATACCATCAAATGAGGAAAACAGCTAAGCAAGTGTCAACAGTTCTCAACCGTCGGGTCCCGACAGTTAAACTGTCGAATTCGACAGTTTAACTGTCGGGACCCGACGGTTTGAAACACTATATTCGACGATTTCAGTACGAACTGTCGGGATGGTTTCCGAATAGTGATTTCAGACATTTTTAAGACATTATTATAGAACATTAATGGTGATAATCAATTCACATTCAACATGACAATCTATTTTGGAAACAAAATAAGTCAATGAGTCATTAAATATGGAATCAATTACATTTAATGAACTATTACAAATATCTTTACCGTCAAAATAAAATTCAAAAACCTAAGAAATCAATGAATAATAATTTGGAATTTATTATCATCATGTTGTATTAAACATTTACGAAATAATGAGCTAAGAGATGAAATAATAGCTAACCTCTCGAAATAGATGATCAATTAAGTATGTGTTCTTGATGAATGAATAAATGAAGAAGATGAATGAAGAAGATGAAGTTCTTGGAAGAAGATATGTTCATGGAAGTCTATTTAGGACTTAGGGTTTGTTTATGTTAGGATTTGAATTTCTTTTCTTTATTTTATGAAAGAAAATATATGTTATTGAATATAATATACATATATACAATGAATAAAATAATAAAAATTTAATTATCAAATCAAACCATTAATGACATTCCCATCAAGCATTAATTGCTCTTACAAAGGTGACCCATGGGTAATTTGGACCTTTCAAGTAAAAAAAGTAACATTTTTGAACAAATTGAGTGCACATACAAATTTTTTTGTGTATTTTCAAATTTAGTGACATTTGTGAAAATCTCCCTTTTGTAATAAAATATTGTACTTGCAGATGCAGGTGATGAGTTATTCATTTTCTTATAAATTATTATTTAATCAATAGGAATTTTTACACGTTCATAAATTCATTCTGGCGGCACAATTAAAATATCCTATGGAAATTCATAGCAATCAAACCATACAATTAATTATTAATGAAATTATGGTTTGATAAAATTTTGAATTCTTGTGTTGTTGAATGCAAAATTAGATAATACAGAAACTCCAACTTGAACACTTGAGTTCTCACTCTATGTAAACTCGAACCCCTAGTCTAGGTTAGTTATCTCTTGTTCTCTACTTATTTTTATCTCTCTCTTTTTCTGTGCTTGATTTGAGTTGAAATTGGATGCTTTGTTCTGAATTTTTCATTTTTGTTTTTCTAGGTAAGTTTGAATCAAAGAAGGCGGGGGGTTTTATTGCTACACTGCCTCCACATCCTCCTCTTTCGAGTAATTTTTTTCTTTTTCCCATTGTACTTTTGGCGAAGCTCGCTTGTTTACTGAGTGCACGAAATTTCTGAGTTTGCAAGCATAGTCATAGAGAACTTGTGATTTGTGTTATTTCACTATACGGATTCCAAGTCGGTTGTTTACATAAACATGACTTTTTGCTACTTGGCTTATTGGGTGAGTTTTGCTACATGCACTACTAGTTTGAATTCATGAGGTGTAAACATTTTGATTATTGTATAAATAATTTAACTCTTACTGAAAAATAAGCTACATGTCAACAATTATATATGGTTTAACCAAATTGTCTGTTTCTGTAAGTTCCTATTAGACTTTATGTGGCCCATGTGATAAGTTCATGTTAGATTTAATTATGAGAAAATTACCTAAAACCCTTATTTTCAAGATTTCAATTCAAAAATAAGGGGATAAAGTTTTACAATTCAAAAATCAGGTATTAAATAAGATTATTAATTAATATTATAAAACTAAAAATTAATTTAATTACACCCCACCCCACCCCACCCCAATTTAAATCCCTAAATCACCATATTCACAATTCACTTATCTCTCTCTCATTCTGTCTCTGCCGGAGTAGAGTAGCGGTGGTGCCGGTGGTTGGTCACGGTGATGGTGGCGGATCTGGCGACGACACTGACTGCTCATCTTCCCTTCTCGTTGCCGATCCTCGTCGTCCAGCGGCGTTGTCTCTCTCCTCTCCTCATCGTCATCAAGCTCTGGCACGGTGGTACCGACCGCTCCTCTCCTCCCTCGTTGCTGATCCTTGTCGTCATAGAGGCGAACGCCGCCGTGATAGCATAAATGCTTTAAAATATTCTCAAACCACGCAAGTTTTAGCCATTTGAGCATGGTTGGACCTATAATTGGAGGAAGTGAAAAATGGAACAAAGAAAGAAGAGTCTGGTGATGTAAGTTTTATGCTATATCCAGAAAATTACTCTCCTGATTATTAATATAAAGTTCAATAAAATTGGATGAATAATTCATCGGTTGTTATAATTGGTCTATTCGATTTTTCTTACAGGATATGGGCTTCAGTCTGTTTGACTAAGAACAACAACATTTGTCATTTAGTACGAAACAACTCTGCAACTTACTATCATGAAGTTTATTCTAAAAGATCTTCCATCTATTTATGTTTTTGTCTTGAACCTTTAGTTTTGGGTTTCAGAATTTTCTTTGCTAAACAAGTTGAGGAAGACATTGAAGATATAATATTCTTAATTAGGAGTTTTATTTTCTTACTTACGAATTTTAGTTTTTTCTATTTATTGTTATGGCGTGCTATAATCTATATGATTTAAGTCTTATTGTCTTGGCTCTGTTAGTAAGCAAAGTATTTTTATGATTATATTATCTTCTGTTAGCAGAGATCTATAAGAAATAGGTGGATTATATTAATACTCGTTTAGGTGTTAGTAGACATTGTTGAAGACATTAGTCAATAAATTAGCGACGCCTGCACTATCACATGGACCTGTGCTATCCATCCAACATTTGTTTCTTCAAAGCTCATTAGCAAGAACTGTTTTCATAGTATTTTGCACCATTATTTGGGATTCAACATGCATCTTATGGATGGTTCCTTTTGAAGTTGGTTTCAAATTTGGAGATAAATTAAGTTTGTTAATATAGATAATTTGGTGGTGATGGTGGTGATGATTGGTAGTTTTTTTTTGTAATGTAAGCGGATTTGTTTGTGGTGACCATTTGTGACCAAATATATGTATACTGTGACTGGTTGTGACCAAATGTGACTTAAACATATTCAAGTCACATTCGGTCACAATTAACACAAAACTGGTCACAGACAGTCACATTTAACACGAATTTGGTCACAGTTAGTCACATTGAGTACACACTTGGTCACAATTAGTAACAGACAGTCACACTGCACAAACGTTTTTCCTGTAATTTTTTAGGAGGTGAAGGCAGGGGTTGGGTTGGTGGTAGGTGGATCCATGGGGGTGGGGGGGTGATTTCCAATTTTTTATTTTCTGGAAATTTTTTAAGTTGCCGGAGCGGTCGCCGGAATGATCGCCGGAAATTTGCCGGAGCAGTCGCCGGAGTGGTGCCGGAATTGTTTGAGAGATGGAGGGAAGGTGGTGTAGTGAAGTGATGGGGTGGGTGAGGTGTTTGGTTTGGGGTGTAAATAATTAATATATATTATATTATAATTTAATATTTAATAAATATATTTAACACCTGATTTTTGAAATAATTAAACAAATTTGTTAGTTTTGAAAAGTAATTCTTATAACTAGGTTTTGTGTATTGTTCCCTTTAATTATAGAGCAATGATATTTAATTCTATCTGGGTTACAATCACAATTTAGGTAGCGTTAATATGACATTAAATGATAGATTCATATTTTATTTAACTTATCATTTAATATAAACTAAGGTTGTAACTCCAATGAGACTATATATTATTATTATTCTTAATTATTTGTCATATGGATATATCAAATTATTTAATTTCACGTTTCATTTAACATATCATCTATCGCAATTTAGATTGGGATCGTAACTCGAATGGAAGTATATATCATTACTCTTAATTATATTTCTTATGGATTTATCTAAATATTTACTACTAATTAAATATTTATCGGAGAAGTAATTTTCATTAAGGCCTCTATCTTCTTCTTTTTCATTAAGGCCTCTATCTTGATTGGAAATAAAATTGTAGTTAGACTAGGAAATTAATACTCTCTCTCTATATACAAAGAGCATGCAAGTCCATCTAGGAGAGAGAGAGAGACGCGATTTTGTCCTATTGCTGCTGGGCGCAAAACTCTTCCCTACTGCTTTACCATTACCGGCGCCTCTCCGACTCCAGTCAAATTCTCCGTCAGATTCCGCGATTCTCGTTGGCCACTGCCAGTTAGGTATTATTCTTGGTGAGAAAAACCAATTCCATCCAAGTGAGTTTCCTCTCTTTTCTCTTTGTTCTAGGTAATCGTATTGTTTTTAAAAAAATTCAGTAGCTTGGATTGTTTTTGTAGAGAAATATTTCGTTTGAAATTTGACGTTCAAGTTTTTTATTTTATCTCTATTGTGGTATTTTTAGTTTTGGCTAATTTTATTTTCTGCTTTAATGTACGATCTTTAAAGCAGGAAAATACAAGACCAACTTCAAAAAAATCAAATGGGTTGTAAGTAATTTATTCTTCCCGGTTTTGAACTATGCGTTTTTTTTTTTTTTTCCCCTGCGTTAAATCGGGGTTTTTTTTTTCCATGCAGTTTACTGAAAAGTTTACAATTTAATTTGATTTTAAGTTAGAGTTTAGATGGGTATTATGGTTCATAATTTTCTCTAAGGAGCAATATTCTAGCAAGGAATTTTTATTTTTAAACAACATAGTCCTCTTTTGTCTTTAAATTCATAAATGTATCTCAAGTCACCTTTGCTTTCCTGGGTATGTTGTCTTTAGTTAAGATGATTAAAACCCTTTGCTATAAAGGCTAAAAAGGCACTCATCAGTCAGCTCGGCCCCGCCAATTAATTTGGGCGGATGCTTGTTCATTAGATTGATTAATTAGTTCTGGCCTAAACAATATGAATCAAATCTTAATTCAGTCTTGGTTTGTTTTATATGTTAAATAGTTGGGATCGAATGACCGAGCTTTTCATGAATAAATGTGTTGGCTTCACAGAGAAGATGAGCATCGGTCTTGGAACTTAGATCAATTACATGTAGCATTTTGCTATTATAGGGTTAGTATATGTTGTTGCTTACAAAAAGTTTAAAAACACAGGGCCAACTTCACAAAAACCAAATGAGAGAGATTTTGTTATTTCTCTCTAAACTTATGAATTCCTTAAATATATCCATTGATTATTATAGGATTAGTATCTGAAAAGTTTAAAAATCTTGGCAGTGAAAGCATTGATGGTGGATGTCTTCAAGAGTACTGGCAGGCCATTCATTTTGGCAACAAAAACATTGACAGTGAAAGTCAAAGCATTAATATTGGGTGTCCTCAAGAGTGGCAGCCCACACGTGGATGGTTTCGTTGGTACAGATGCTGTGATATTAATGTATAGATTTGCATTACCAAGATTTACCTCATCTGATGGTGCACACAAGCTCGATGAACATGAGGAGACCATAAGAATGTTCATTTTATCTGGTTATTCCTGGATCGTATTATTGGTCTCCTCACTAGGTTTTAGGAGCATTAGACTCTGGTACTTTGGGGTTCCATTCTGGGATTTTTCCACTCATCGTGAGGTACGTAATATTTATTCTCTCTTCTTAAATTAAGACTTGATGTCTACAATTGAAAGCAGCCTAACTTCTAGTCAATTTATAATTTGTTCCTTGTCTTTGTTTATTAGGAGGAAGGAACACTCCCGGAAGAGTTGGTTGCTCTCAAACATGGTGACTCTGACGTTATTCAAGCATAGGAGGATAAAAACGAAGTGAGAATTTTGCATCTTTAAGAGGCATATATGTATCGTTTATTTTGTTTAGTAGGGTTAAGAAAAGCTTTGATACACCAATCTTGGGATTGTATTCAAATTATCTTATATTGAACTCGTGATATCTTATTCCTTTTCGTTTAATTTTATGAATGCAACTTTTCCATAACTACATGTCTTATTTGTGTCATTGTGAGTTATTATATTTTTCTTGGAGCATCTTCACTATCTTGAGGTAAAGACGACATCAAGGACGATGCTTATTGCCTCCAAATACAAAGAAATTTGGGCACCTGAGGCTATGAATTGGTGTGACAACCTTCACAAATGAACTGCTCTTGCATATACAATTTTTTTTACCGTAATTAAAATTGGTTTGTGTTATTTCTGTTGGAAATGGTGTCAAATGGGTCAACTTTGACCACAATTTTAAGTGGGACCCAATGTTCGAATTGTCGAAATAAATATTCAATTAAATTCTGCATTCCGAGTAGATGAGTGTAGAATATTTAATTGTGAAAAATCATTTCAAATGAATGAGAAATTATGGTTGAAAGTTCATTTAAATTTTATCTGAATTTCCTCCCTTTTCATCAGTTTATTAAAACGGTGAATTAAATGGACGTCTTAACTGTTCAACCGTGAGTTAAGTGGGCGTGAGTGGTGAAACTGCTCAAAGTGGGGAGTTGTACAATGCTCAACCGTCAAACCCCCTCCTCTATTTAAAGGGTCATCAGGCTTTCATTTCGGCACACCAACAAACACTCGAACTCATACTGCATACATAGTCTTCTTCTCGTTTTCTTTTTTGCATTTGTCTGGGAGTGTACATCCAGTACTGGTTCGTTATCTTGCAGTCGGAGTGCTGCTTCTGCAAGTGTCTGATCGTTGTATCTTGGGAGACGTTTTACCACATACCGTAAGCACCGTGTGACGGGGTAAAAACGTCTTAAGGACAGAGAGCCTAGTTCTCACCTCGATCATCCTCATTCTGAATTCTGCAATTGTTTAAGCTTTCTATTTTTACTCGTTTAATGCTTTCTGTTCTGGTTTTACTCGTTCAATACTTTATATTCTTACTTGTTTAAATTAATACATCATGTTCTTACTGTTAAGCAAGTCAATTCTGGAAATACTATTTACTGCAACATATTTTACTCCAACGGTCTTAAGACGATTTTTTTATTATTATTAAATACTTTTCCAGATTGTACTTGGTTACTTCTGCATAGACCATTGTGCTATATTACTATTCTGCAGAATTTTGATTCGAAAATTTTGACTTGTTGATCTTCTGTTTTGAAAACAGAAATGGCTAACACTTCTAGGACGAATGTAATTCCCACTACTGTGGTTGTGATTCCCACTGTGGCTGTGACCCCTACTGTGATGCCAACTATGGCTACAGTTATGACAACTATGGCCGGTACGTCTGCTTCAACTCATATTCCTCATGGAGAGAAATCTGAAAAATTTAATGGGATCGATTTTAAGATATGGCAGCAGAAGATGCTGTTCTATCTCACCACTCTGAACCTGGCAAGGTTTCTCACTGAGGATCTTACTTTTGTTCAACAAGGAGAAAATAATCGAGTTTCGATTATTGCTTTGGACGCATGGAAATATTCTGATTTCTTATGCAAAAACTATGTACTGAATGATTCGCTATATGGTGTATATAGCGTAATGAAAACTGCAAAAGAACTATGAGAATCTTTAGAGAAAAAATATAAAACTGAAGATACTAGATCTAAAAAATTCATTGTCGGTAAATTTTTAGATTATAAAATGATTGACTCTAAATCTGTTATTTCCCAAGTTCAAGATTTGCAGGTACTTCTCCATGATTTACATGCTGAAAAAATGACTTTAAGTGAGTCATTCCAAGTAACAGCAGTAATTGAAAAACTCCCGCCCTCATGGAAATATTTCAAAAATTACCTCAAACACAAACGCAACGAAATGAACATGGAGGAGTTGATTATGCGTTTGAGGATCGAAGAGGATACTAAGAAATTTGAAAGGAAAAACGGGGGACCAAGCATGGAAGTTAAGGTAAACATGGCTGAATCAAGTTCAAAGAATAACATGAAAAGGAAACACTCAAACTTTGCTCCAAAGAATAATGAAAACAACTAGAAGAACAAAAAGTTCAAATGGGACTATTTCAACTGTGGCAAACACGGACATCGTGCAAGTGACTGTCGCAAGCCTAAAAAGCAAATTGACCGTGCACATATTATTGAAACTGAAAATCTGACTGAAGGTGTTCAAGAAATGCACCTATCTGTTGTAATTTCTAAATGTAATAGTGTTGGAAATCCCAGGGAATGGTGGGTGGATACTGGTGCCACTCGCCACATTTGTGCCGAAAAGAGCGTGTTTTCTGATTACAAAACTATTGATGGAGAACAATTGTTCATGGAAAATTCCTCAAGCTCAAAGGTTGAAGGACAAGGAAAGGTGACCTTGAAGATGACATCTGGCAATGAACTTGTCCTCAACAATGTGCTGATGTGCCGGATATTTGGAAAAATCTTATTTCTGGTTCCCTTCTTAGCAAGAATGAATTTAAGTTAGTATTTGTATCCGATAAATTTATACTAACTAAAAATCAAATGTACGTTGGGAAATGTTACCTGACTGATGGGATGTTCAAGATGAACGTATTTACTATTGTACCTAAATTGAATAAGATGAATGAAGCTTCTACATCTGCGTATATTATTGATTCTTCTTGTTTATGGCACAAAATATTAGGACATGCAAACTTTAAATCTGTGCGCAAATTAATGAACTTAAATTTGCTACATTCTTTAAGTTTCGATCCTAATAACAAATGTAAAACTTGTGTTGAAGCTAAATTGCCAAAAGACCATTTCCATCAGTTGATAGAAATACTTTACCTTTAGAATTAATTCACGGAGATATATGTGACTTGAAATTCGTACAAACTAAAGGTGGGAAAAAGTATTTCATTACTTTCATTGACGATTGTACTCGATACTGTTATATTTATTTGTTAAGAAGCAAAGATGAGGCTTTGGAAAAGTTTAAACATTATAAGAATGAAATTGAAAATCAACTTAGCAAAACAATAAAAATTGTTCGAAGTGATAGAGGTGGAGAATATGGAGCGTCGTTTTAAGAATATTGTTCTCAACAAGGCATCATTCATCAAACAACGGCTTCTTACTCACCTCAATCTAATGGAATTGCGGAACGAAAGAACCGCACGCTTAAGGAAATGATGAATGTTATGTTGATTAGTTCTGGTCTACCACAGAATTTGTGGGGGGAGGCTATCCTCTCGGCAAATCACATTCTTAACAAAATACCACACAAAGTAAAGGATGAAAGACCTTACGAGTTATGAAAAGGTCATAAACCTTCATATAAATACTTGAAAGTGTGGGGGTGTTTGGTAAAGGTAGAAATGCCAAAACCTAAACAAATAAAAATATGACCAAAAACTGTAGATTGCGTATTTATTGGATATGTTCATAACAGTAGTGCATATCGCCTCCTTGTGCATAAATTCGAGATTCCGGATATACATGAAGATACAATAATTGAATCAAGGAATGCAAGTTTCTTCGAAGATGTCTTTCCTCGTAAAGACAAAAGTGATGTAAGTTCAACAAAACGAACTTACGATATTGCAAATGATGATGAAAATGAAGAAGAACTCAGACGCAGTAAAATGACTAGAAAGTCTACGTCCTTCGGTTCAGAATTTCTAACGTACATGATCGAAGATAAACCAAAGACATTCAGTGAAACAATATCAACATTAGAGGCTCCTTTTTGGAAAGAAGATATCAATAGTGAGATTGAATCGATAATGCAAAATCATACTTGGGAGTTGGTTGATCTCCCATCTGGAAATAAACTTCTAGGTTGCAAGTGTATTTTCAAGAAAAAGTTAAAATCGGATGGATCTATTGATAAATACAAGGCTCGTTTGGTAGCAAAAGAATATAGACAAAATGAAGGTCTTGATCTTTTTGATACGTACTCACCAATAACGAGGATCACTTCGATAAGAATCCTTATTGCAATTGTTTCGATAAATAATCTCGAAATTCATCAAATTAATGTTAAACAACTTTTCTAAATGGTGAGTTGGAAGAAGAAATATACATGGAGCAACCTGAAGGATTTGTCGCTCATGGACAAGAGAAAAATGTTTGCCGACTCGTTAAATCTTTAAATGAATTAAAATAGGCGCCAAAGCAGTGGCACCAAAAATTTGACAAAACATTGTTGTCAAATGGTTTTAAAATTAACAAATGTGATAAGTGTGTGTATAATAAGAGTACATCGACATCATATGTCTTAGTATGTTTATATGTGGATGATATGCTAATTCTAGGTAGCAATCATGATATCATTGTGTCTACTAAGAAAATGTTAACAAAACATTTTGACATGAAGGACATGGGTGTAGCAAATGTAATTCTTGAAATTAAAATTTCTAAAACACCAGATAGCCTAGTTCTTTCACAATCTCATTACGTTGAGTTTGTGCTAAAGAGATTTGGAGTTTTTGATGAAAGTCTAGTCAAAACTCCAGTAGACACGAGTCTACACTTAGCAAAAAATAGAGGTAAACCTGTACATCAATTAAGAGATTCTTAGGTTATTAGGAGTTTGATGTATTTAATGAACTGCACACGTCCTGATATTACGTTCGCAGTTAATAAATTGAGTAAGTTCACATGTAATCCAAGCAATGATCACTAGAAGGCATTAAATAGGGTACTCCGATATTTAAAATATACCTTAAAATTTGGATTACATTATATGAGATATCCAGCAGTATTAGAAGGATACTGTGATGCAAATTGGATATCTGATATGAAAGATTCTAAATCCACAAGTGGCTATGTATTTACACTTGGTGTGCGGTTGTGTCTTGGAAATTCTCAAAGCAAACTTGCATAGCTAGATCAATAATAGAATCGGAGTTTATAGCTTCAGATAAAGCTGGAGAAGAAGCAGAATGACTTCGTAACTTCTTAGAGGATATTCTGTGTTGGCCTAAGCCGGTGCCTGCAATTAGTACTCACTGTGACAATCAGTCAGCTATTGCAAGGGCACAAAATTGCATATATAATGGTAAGTCTAGACATATACGTCGTAGACACAATATCATAAAGCAGTTAATCTCAAATGGTATTATCTCCATTGATTATGTGAAATCAAAGGAGAATCTCGCGGATTCGCTTACAAAAGACCTACCAAGAGATCAAGTATATTATCTATCAAAGGAAATTAGATTAAAGCCGAACATGCATAAATCTTAATAATGGTAACCCAATCTTATTGACTGGAGATCCCAAGATCTTGGTTCAATGGGACAACTAAGTTATTAAGACTCAGTTAAGCACTTAACTATCCCTTTATTAAAAAGTGTTGTCTGCAGAATGAAAAATGTTAAGTTGTAACTTTTAATGATTCCTATAGCTTGGATAATCCGAGTGGAGTATAGCAGAATACTCTTAATAGGAGATCACATATATAAGTATGAAGTGGGCCGCTTCTATGAGAATTTGGAGCTTAAAATTATCTAAAGCACTTATGAATCCCAAGAATTGTTCAGGGCCAAAATGAACACAACTATGAGAACATAAGAATTGAATAGAAAGGTTATTGTATGGATATTGTTGCCTTGGTTTACACCAACGGTTGAACAGTTCAAGACACCAGTTCACTGATTAGCCAAGTAAACTCGATAGTATTCCATTAAGGCAGGTTCAAAGCCAAAAGCTACCTCTCCTGATGCAATAAGTCTTTCGCATGTACTCTCTGTTTGTGTCTGCATTGCATAGTCATGATAATTTCCATTCATGTGGGGGATTGTTGGAAATGAGGCTAAATTGGTCAACTTTGACCACAATTTTAAGTGGGACCCAATGTTCAAATTGTCAAAATAAATGTTCAATTAAATTATATGTTCCGAGTAGATGAGTGTAGAATATTTAATTGTGAAAAACCATTTTAATATGAATGAGAAATTATGGTTGAAAGTTAGACAATAAATAAGAGGAATAAATGGAAAATAATTGGAAAATTGTTCCAATCCCACATAGATTGTAAACACAACCTTGAACCACTTAATAAACCTCAAGTTTGGAAATGAGTTTGGCTCCCAAGGGGTACCAATAGTCTTTGAAAGGGGGGAGTCTTAGACAATGTCTAGACTAACCGAAGGCCACACGTGCGCGCGCGCCGCCGCCGTCGTCCACTCGAGCTCGGGTAGGTCGGGTCGTGGTCGTGGTCGTGGTTGTGGGCCTGGGCCTGGGTTTGAGCTTGGGCTTGGGACGGCCCGGGTCAATATTAATTTTTTGGATAAAATTCATTTAAATTTTATCTGAATTCCCTCCCTTTTCATCAGTTTATTAAAACGGTGAGTTAAGTGGACGTCTTAACTGCTCAACCGTAAGTTAAGTGGGCGTGAGTAGTGAAACTGCTCAAAGTGGGGAGTTGTACGAGGCTCAACCGTCAAACTCCCTCCTCTATTTAAAGGGTCCTCAGGCTTTCATTTCGACACACCAACAAACACTCGAACTCATACTGCATACATAGTCTTCTTCTCGTTTTCTTTTCTGCATTCGTCTAGGAGAATACATCCAATACTGCTTCGTTGTCTTGCAGTCGGAGTGCTGCTTCTGCAAGTGTCTGATCGTTGTATCTTGGGAGACGCTTTACCACATACCGTAAGCACCGTGTGATGAGGTAAAAACGTATTAAGGACAGAGAGCCTAGTTCTCGCCTCGATCATCCTCATTCTGAATTCTACAATTGTTTAAGCTTTCTGTTTTTATTCATTTAATGCTTTCTGTTCTGGTTTTACTCGTTCAATACTTTCTTTTCTTACTCGTTTAAATTAATACATCATGTTCTTACTGTTAAGCAAGTCAATTCTGGAAATACTATTTACTGCAACAAATTTTACTCCAACAATTTCACTATACAGATTCCATTTGTGTCAGTTCTTTGGCGGCAGAAAAAAGTGAAGGTCAAGAAAGAATTTATAGAGGGGTTTATAATTTTGGATAACCTATCACAACCATGTTACATGTGCATCATTTTTGACATAATTGTTTATATTGTGTCACGTGACAAAAATCTATTGTACAGTTTTTAATGTAAGACTCTTGAATTTATCCTAAATATTGGTTGAATTATTTATTTTTTTAGGAGTTTGTTGAGTGCAAACATGGTTGAGACGATGGTTTGTCCTAAATATTGGTTGCATAGTAACAAGGAACTTATAGTGATTTATTAAGGTTTGGATAAGATGGAAGTATTGGATTATTCACAAAAAGTTATAGAAGATCTTATCGTATTTGATATTTTCATTCATTTTCTTTTATTAGGTGTTTTATATCATTTAATTATAATCAATGAATTCATGTACTATATTCTTGTCTTTATGAAGAGAAAGAATCATGTGTTACAATTATAGAGATTGCGCCAATTAGTATCAATTAAGATATTAAAATAGTTTTATCGTGTTGTTGCATTATAATGATTGGAATTATAGAATTTTGTTTAATAATATTTTTAATGATACTATTTTATGTTTTAACGTGAAAGTTTGGACTAATATTTATTATTTAACTTATTCAATATAATATTAATTTTTCCTTTGTTAAACTGTGGTTTTAAACTAGACCAAATCGAGAAAAGCTGTTTGGATTGGTTTTGGTTTAGAAATTGAAGTGATTTGATTTGAAAATTTGTCCGAAACTATCCAAATTGAATCGGGTTCACCCTTAATCGTTGTTGATCTTTCTATTCATTTTCTTTTATTAATTGCTTTATATTTTTTAACTATAATTTAATAAATACATTTTGTTATTTTCATATCTTTATGCAAAGAATAATACATTTTTATTATTTCCCGACCTTATTTAAAATCTGAAAGAAAAAGGTTTGTATCCCGACCTTGATTTAAAATTTATACATACGATGTTTTATTGCCTTTGGGATTATAAGGTTGAGGTGCTTGTACGAGGAAAGGCTTGAGGTGCTTTCTTGGGGCAATACTCGATGTGCTTGTTAGAGGCAAGTTTGAGTTGCTCGCTCGGGCTAAGGCTTGAGGTGTTTGCTCAGAATAAGGCTTTAGCATAATTACAAGAGGAAATTACACTAAACCAGGTGTTTAGTTTTATGTTTTTAAAAATCAGGTTTATAGTTTTTTTAATCAAAAATCATGTTTTAACTTTACAATTAATATTAATAATAATATTTTTAAATTAAATTAAATATATACCCACCCTACCCCAAATTTCATTTCCCAAACCCTCCTCCCCGACACTTTCTCTCTCTCTCTCTCTCTCTTCTCTTCCCTCCCCTCCCCCCGCCTCCCCTTCCATCCCCCTCCCCTGCCCCATCCCCCTCCCTGAATCGTAGCAGCGTCACAGTGACGCTGCTGCCGATCAGCAGCGTCACTGCCGTTCAACAGCTGTGACGCTGCTGATCGACAGCAGCGTCGCTGTGACGCTGCTACGACCCATTGTGCAGCGTCACAACGACGCTGCGACCCACAACAGCGTCGACGCTGCTGTAGGTGTGCTGTGGGTGTGTTCTACTGTGGGGGTGTGCTGCTGTAGGTATGATCTGCTGTGGGGGTATGTGTGTGCGGTATGGGTCTTCGATGTGGGTGGACGATTTGTGTGTGGGGGGCGGCGACGCTGCTATGCTGCTAGTTGTAGCAGTGTTGACGCTGCTGCCATCGTGTTGGGGGTTTTGGGTGGGTGCAGCGTCATCTCTTACAATTTCTTTTTTTTTAGTGGTAGAACGGCAGTGCAGTGAGTGTGCAAGGAGGTCCTGTAAGTGTGCGCTGTGTGTGGGGGTCTGTGTGTGCGTAATGGCAGGTTAGCTTGTGTTCGTGTGGTTATAAGCTTGTATGGATCTGTGGTGGCGGTTGTCGTTTTTGTTATTGTTGTGTCGGTAGTTGTAGTGGTGTAATGGCAGGGTTGACGGAGAGTGTCTGTGACCAACTAATTAGTTGATCTGTGACCAGTTACTGGTGGTGGTTTGGGATCGGGGGACGACTGATTGGGTATGTGACCAACTAGTTGGTCGATTTGTGATATGTGACGATTTTTTTGGTGTCTGTGACCTAACTATTGAACTGTGACGAATTTTTTAGGTGTCTGTGACCTAGCTATTGAACGGTGACAATTTTTTTGGTGCATGTGACTTAGATATTGAACTGTGACCCACAAATTTGAAAATATGTGACCTGTGACATAATTTTTTTTTATCTGTGACCAACAAATTTTCTTAACATGTGATCAATTAAAAATCTGTGACCTATAAATTTTTTCATTTGTGACCTCAAAATAATCTGTGACCTTGAAATCGGAACAGTCGCCGGAATTATATGGTGGCCGGAGAACAGTCGCCAGAGTCGTCGCCGGCATCAGAGTAGTCGCCGGTGATCGGAGTAGTGGAGGTGGGGTGGGGTGCAATGGGTCAACTATATTATATTATAATTAAATATTTAATTTAATAGATTAATTGTAAAATATAAATAATTAAATCATGGAAAAACCTGAGTTTTGCAAATTTAAACATTGGGACCTGATTTTTGATTTTATGAAAGTAAATCCCTGAACCATGCATTTTTCCCTAATTACAAATGGAAAAATTGACTTTATTGGGATAAGATCCCAATGACTACTTAATTGAATGTAACTTAACCTACCTAGAAATTAAATATGGGCCCAACGAATCAAATAATAAGAATAAGTGGGGTATTAAAAGCCCAAGAAAAACATGTAAGAACCTAATCTTTAGATTTATGGCACTCACCAACTAAATAATGACATTGATCGTGCCTGCTGTTGGTCGATTATTACCCCCGACCTCTGAAGTATTCACATTGTTATGATCATTCCTCGTACGCTTGTCTTGACTAACATAAGCTCCTAGGAAATTCATCTTGATCAGAGACTCGATCTTGTGCTACAAGGCTTTGCTTTGATACACCAGTCTTAGGAATATTGTTTTCAAATTATCTTAGATTAAACTTAGTGATATCTTATTCATTTTTCGTTTAATTTTATACAAAGAAATTTGGGTCCTTGAGGCTATGAATTAGTGTGACGACCTTCACAAATGAACTGTTCTTGGATATGCAATTTTTGACCGATTCATATGTGTCAGTTCTTTGGCTGCAGAAATGACTTCGCTGTTAAACATAACTTGGTCACATATAACACAAAACACAGTCAATAGGTCACAGTGATGTTTATTAAATACAGAAATCTGTTCAGAAATTATTAATTTTTATATCACAAAATGAATTCAACATTTCAGATCAACAATAAATCTCATTTGAATAATTTTTCAATTCAACCTATTAAAGAATATACAGTTTGTGAATAAAACGAAAGAAAAATGACTTTATGATCGCTTCACAGTAAAATACAGAGATTCCAATCATCGAATTCTTCGACTATTGCGTTTAGGCAACTTTCATCGGATTAAAATCGGATTCGAAAAAAATATTTCTATTTTTTGGAATCACCGAATTATTTGCGCCTGAAAATATTTCCAATCACCGGATTATTTGTGCCTAAAAAGATGAGAAATTTCTTTTCTTCGAATGTGGGAGATGGGAAATTGAGATTTCAGTTTGAAGGTGAGATAAGATCGATGCAGGTGAAAGAAAATCGGAAAGAAATAACCGATTGCTTAATTTTGGGAATGATGGGATGAGAGAATATATTCCATATTATCCTATATTATTTTATAAAAAATATAAATTGATTTATTACCTAATTTTTGAAAAGGTGCCACAAGTTTGATATTTCTGAAATTCTATTCTTAATGTATAATAGACATGAAATTTTCCCTATTTTTATTTAAATTAAATGGTTCAAAAGGTGGAATAGACTCGATTAATTGTTTCGATTCAGATGGGCAGTGCCTGCCTTAATGGAGGATAGTAATTTCGTATTAGTATAATTACATCCTCATTGTATGTGCTAATTGCCATGGTATAATTCATTTGTACATTATGGATTACCCACTCTCACATAATACGCGGGCCCTCGACTATTTAAAAATTATGATAATGTGATCCACATCCCTATTGTGAGTAGTAGGTAAAAAATTCGGTAAAAAAATTCGATACATATAGCATGATTCTTGATGTAAATATATGACAACTCATAGGAAAATCAAGTAGGATGTTGCACCATATTTGTTTAGCAAGTTTGTTTGAATTAAGCCGATGAATTTTTTTGGAATTTGTAAATTCTAAATGACTACACTCATATTGTGGGGCATGTTGATTCACAAATCTTTTATATTCTTTCAATTTGATGCATTTCACCCTTGTATTAAGCAAACGTTACGAAAATCATCATTGATGTTCTTTTACTCCATTAAAACCTTGTAAAATGACGAATTGACCTTTCTTTTTAAATAAACAAAAAGAAAAAAATAAAGAAATAATTTCATCCATAGTCCCATATTTTTTTTATAAAACGCAAATGAGTCCCAATTAAAACAATTTCAAACACACACATTTACTCTCTCTCTCTCTCTCTCTCTCTCTCTCTCTCTCTCTCTCTCTCTCTCTCTAACACAAACCACCCACACCTTTCACCTCTTTTGTCTCACAAGCAATTATTGAAAAAAAAAATCTTTTAATTTTTTTTAAAAAAAGCAATTATTGAAAATAATATACAGTAAGCCTAAACTCATTCTTATGGTGCAAAATTTTTCAAATTGACAACGTTCAAGTGCTAATACAAGTACATAATATATGTTATTGTTATCATTTTAAATCAAAAAAAACAACGCAAATATAGACGAAAATATTAAATACTTAGCTAGTTTATTAAAAAATAAATTAAGGGAGATACAAGCAGCCATTCACATTCAAAATCCTTCTGTATTGTGTTATAAATTCAAATAATAATTGAATAATAGGTTATAAAACTTTTTAAATTCTATCAATAATTGAAGGATGAATTGAGAATTATATAAAATTAATGAGGTATTATTATCTTTCAAAAGTTTCTCCACAATCCCCACTTTTTAAATAGGGTAGATTGATTATTTTTCACAGATGCACGGAATGGACAACATGATGGCTTCCATGTATTCTCGAAGCATATTTGTGTTTTCGAGTGCAACATTGAATTGGTGGGAAGTGGAACAAATAACGTTTTAAGAAAAGCGTCTATAAAGTTTGAATTTCTTGTGTTCTTGAAGATATTCCACCAACAATGATTCTTGTCATAATAAACATTAGTAAATATTCACTCAATATTCAATAATATTAAGCACGTTGGTGTGAAATCGGGTTAATTACCTCAATAGTCACTGAACTTTATCGAAAGTTTCCACCAAGTCACTGAACTTTAAAAACTACGTGGTTAGTCACCGAACTTTCAAAAGATCACCCCATTGGTCACTGAACTTTAAAAATCACATCATTAATCATTGAACTTTACAAAAGATTTCTACGGAGTCACTGAATTTTGCAAAAAAAATTCTAGCTAGTCACTGGGTTCAGTGACTATATGGGAAACGTTTTGCAAAGTTTAGTGACCAGTGATGTGATTTTTAAAGTTCAATGACCAATAAAGTGATTTTTCGAAAGTTCAGTGACTAACCACGTAGTTTTTAAAGTTCAGTGACCTGGTGGAAACTTTGGCCAAAGTTCAGTGACTATTGGGGTAATTAACCCTGCGAAATCAAATATTATTTTAAATCCCAATGTAACCAGATTTTGATGGATCCCTCTAAATGATCCCTTAATCAAGCAAAATTAATTGCACCTAGTACTTACTAGTTTAAACCATAGTTGTCAGACTCGATCCCAACACAAACTCGGACAGTGCAACGAGTCAATGAGTTAGTGGTTCGACCGGCGATCCGATGGTTCAACCGGTGGGTCATTGCATAAAAAAGTATAAATTTTTCTAGGAGCAAAATTAAAATTTTTAATTTATTTTTCACTAATTATTTTGGT
Source organism: Fraxinus excelsior (assembly GCA_019097785.1). Lineage (NCBI taxonomy): Eukaryota > Viridiplantae > Streptophyta > Magnoliopsida > Lamiales > Oleaceae > Fraxinus > Fraxinus excelsior. The sequence continues at coordinate 14,457,796 of CM032623.1, read as the reverse complement.
TTATAAAATAAAGTAAAATGTTGGACCAAAGTTTTTTAAAAGCATATTTTTATAAAAATTATAAATGATTTATTAGATAGATATAAGTTATTGCACACTAGAAATACTAAAGCATGTTATGTTCAAGTGGTGAGGAACCCATTATTTTTTTTAAAGACCAAATGTTCAATTCCCTTGAACCCAAAAATTTTGTAAGAATATTTCAAAATCCAATCAAACAAGTCAATCGAGCTGGGTAAATCATTGGTTAACTCGGTCATAGTCCGATGTTGACCGAGTCAAGTACATTTCTATCAAATTAATATACCCGACCTGGTCAAGGGTTTGGGCTGCCAATTTTCTAGTTCGACCATCCAAACCTGGATATGGTTTGCTGAATTTTTGGGGGCCCAGTAATATTAAAACTCGGTGGCCCAATATAGTGATCTAACAAGTAGAACTCTCCGGACTGTGCGAAAGTTGTAATACTTAAAGGACTTCTCTGCAATTTATAGCGAGACTTTTTGACTTTAGGTTAGATGAGATATTTTTCTTTCAGTTTGGACGTGGGCAGTAGTCCTCGGTTTACGTCTTTTGCAATTCTCTCTCTAGCAGCAGTTTTCCCTTTTTCATTCATTCTCTGTAAATTTTAGTCTCCAATTTCTTGTGTGAATTTGTGAGATTTGAGAGTTGAATATTGAACTCTTGTGTGAGTTCATATGTGTAGAGGAAGGATTGTATATTTTTCTGTTGTTTTTGTGATTTTTGTACTGCAACTCGTTCTTGCCTATTTTTGGGCGATTTTAGTGGATTTGAGCATTATCCTTACGGATGCTCAACGGGGATTAAGCGTTAGAAGTGGTCGCCGAACCTCGGGGTCTTTGGGCCGAAAAATCTTGTGTTTTTTTTTGCCATCTTTATTTCTATCTTGTGTCTACAAATCGAACTAGAAATCACTTTTGGGACCAACAGTGGTATCAGAGCGTAAAAAAATTTTCTTTTCTTCATTTGGTGTTACTGATTCGTTCGGATTTTCAGATCTATTTTTGGCCAGTTTGAGAAAATTATTTTGAGGCTGTTATGTTCTTGAAAGATCGTCGATCTTGAAATATTTGTTATAAAATCACTTAACTCGTTTTTGACTCGTTTGATTTGTTGTTGCACACTGAGTTTTTTTTTTTGGTAAATCGGTATCACCCAGATTGAGTTTGACGAGTTGCATTAAGTCACACCGAGTCATACCGAGTTTACACTGAGTTACACCGAGTCATACCGAATCTGGCATATTCAGTTTCTGAAATTACTTTTCTCAAACATGAGCAGCTTTTGTGGTTAAGTATCACAGTATATAATTGAAAAAATTTCAAAAATTTTGGTATAAACGTTTTTCAAATTAGGGGTTTCTTTGAATCTTCCTTAAATCCACCTTTGTCTAGGGGTCCCTGAGAGAATCCTAAAATCTGAGGGGACTAGGGTTTCGATTCAAGAAACTCGGTTTTTAAAGAAATTTTTTTGAAATACTTATTTTCTACTATTGTGCAGATTTTTTAAAGTAATACCAAGATTTCTTTAATCCTGTTATTGAATTACATTTTATACTATTGATTAATACTGATACTTGAAATTGATCTGAAATTTGTTCTTCGTTAAAGGTACATCATTTTAACCCCCTGTAGCTTACTGTGTGTGAGCTGAACTATATTGTAATTCCAATTCTATTGGTTGATTTGTGAATTATCATTGTCTATAAATAATTGCCTGTGTAAAATTGGAATATCTAACTCTGCTTGCTGTGATATATCTTTGGCTGTATCATATCTGTACACTGAACACAATATAAAGATATAAGAAATGCTCTAGAGTATGGTAGGAGTGACCTTATTGTTGAAATAATTCATAATTCTCTTCTAACCAGAGAACTGGGATTGAAATATGAACACAAAGAGGTGTTCCATGTTGAGGGCATGGGAAGAAATCAGAAATCATGTACTAAGGGTGTGAGTAATTTCAGTCATTCCAATTTCAACAAGGATAAAAATTTTGTCAAAAGAAAATGGAATAATACTAAAGGAAAAGACAAAAAACCTAATAAATGGAAGGACAATAACAAGAAATGTTTCTACTGTGGTAGAATTAGGCACTTTATTAAAGATTGCTTTAAAAAGGCCAATGACCAAAAGAATGGGTCTAATTCTGAAAATGCTTCTTTAACCACTACTTCAAACTATAAAGAAGCGGAGTGAATATTGGGGTTGCCTATGTGTCTTTATCTGAAAGTATTGAACAAGACTGGGTTTTAGATTCAGGCTGTTCCTTTTATATGACACCCAATATTAATTGTCTATCAGACTATTCTGACCTTGATGAAGGATCAGTTAAACTTGGGAATGATGAGGTGTGTCAAGTTAAAGGAATTGGCAATGTGTTGCTGAAATTCAAAAATGGTCATCACTTATTATTGAAACACACTAGATATGTTCCAGCCTTAAGAATGAACCTCATATCCTTAGGAATTCTTGATGATAAGAGATATCAAATTGAGATTAAGAATGACTCTACTAATATAATCAGAAATCAAGAACTTATTGTCAGTTCACCCAAACTCAATGGAATTTATGTTATAGGGGCTGAAATCACTTCACCTAATAATTCTGTGAATTTTGTCACACATCCCGATAAATCAGATTTATAGCATAAAAGGATTGGCCCTTGAGTGAAAAAAGGCCTAAAAACTTTGTCAAGTCAAGGAGTATTTCAAAAGGATAGTGTTCAAAAACTAACTTTCTGTGAACATTGCATTATGGGAAAATAGATCAGACTGCCTTTTAAGGCAGGGCTGCACAAATCCCAAGATATCCTTGAATACATACATTCTGATATATGGGGACCTGCCCATGTACCAACAATATCTGGTTTCAGATATTATCTTCTTATTACTGATGATTTTTCTCGAAAAACTTGGATTTTCTTATTAAAATCTAAATCTGATACGTTTTCAACTTTCAAAGAATGAAATTTATTAATTGAAAATCAGACTAATAAGAAGATAAAAATTTTAAGAACTGACAATGGGCTTGAATTTTGCAATTCAAATTTTGATCAATATTGCTCTAAACAAGGGATATTGCGACATAAAACAGTCAGCTATACTCCTCAGCAAAATGGAGTTGCTGGGAGATCTAATAGAACCATTCTTGAGAGGACTAGATGCATGTTAATGGGGAAAAGCTGTAAAAACAGCTTGTTATCTCATAAATAGGTGTCCTTCCAGCTCTCTTAATAATATAATTCCTGAACAAATATGGTCTGGTACATTACCTGATTACTCCTACCTTAGAACCTTTGGATGTGTAGCATATGCACATAATTCAGATTCCAAATTGGACCCTAGATCATTGAAGGGTGTGTTCTTAGGTTATGGAGAATGAGTTAAAGGTTATAGATTGTGGTTAAGGGATGTGAGAGGTTATAGAGTGATTACAAGTAGATCTATGATCTTTAATGAAAATGATTTTCCTTGTCTTAGTGACAAATTTGGTAAAAATATAGGAAAAAATGACTTTATAATCACTGAAATAAATCTGAATAGAGAATCTGAAAATAAACAGATTCAGTTTGAGGTGGAGCCACATGAAGTAGAACATCAAAATGCCTCTGATGTTGAAATTTTGGAAAATGACCAGCATCTGGAACTTGCAAATGATCTGCAGGACTACCAGCTTGCTAGGGATAGAGAAATGAGGGAAATAAGGCTTCCTTCCAGGTGTCGGTATGCTGATTTTGTGACTGAAGAGTCTGAACCTGATCTGTTTGATACAGAACCAGCTTTTTATGAAGAAGCTATCTCTTGCAAAGAATCCCCTAAGTGGATTAGTGCTATGGAAGATGAAATGAATGCCCTTTATAAAAATCAAACTTGGATTTTAGTTGAAAAGCCCATAAAATGCAAGGTGATTGATTGTAAATGGGTTTATAAGATCAAAGAGAGAGATGATAAAACAAATAGAAGGTATAAGGCTAGGCTTGTAGCAAAGGGATTCACACAAAAAGAAGGGATTGACTACACTGAGATTTTTTCACATGTTGTCAAATACACTTCTATTAGAGTTTTGTTTGCTATTGTGGCACAATTTGACTTAGAGTTAGAACAACTTGATGTGAAAACTGCCATCTTATATGGTTCTTTAGATGAAACCAAATACATGACTCAACCAAGAGGGTTTGAGGTCAAAGATAAAGGGAACTTTGTATGTCTCTTGAAAAAAATCTTTGTATGGGTTGAAACAGGCCCCTAGGCAGTGGTAAAAAGGTTTGACTCTTTTATACAAGGATTGAACTTTAAGAAATCTGATTATGATCCATGTTTTTACTTTAAGAGAGATTGAGAATTTGAATATTTTATCTGCTCTTGTATGTTGATGATATGCTTCTTGCTGGCCATAATTCTGTTATTCTTAACATGATTAAAGATAAGTTGAAATCTGAATTTGATATGAAAGATTTAGGACCAGCTAGAAAAATATTGGGCATGAAAATTAAAAAGGATAGAATAAATGGGAAGTTGTTTCTAACACAAAAATCTTATGTTGAAAAGGTAGTTAAAAGATTTTCTCTTCATGATGCTTAACCTGTTAGTTTGCCTTTGTCTAGTAGTATGAAATTATCTGTTGATCAGTCACCTAAATCTGAAAATGAACATAAAAGAATGATGAATGTATCATATTCTAATGCTGTTGGATCTGTTATGTATGTGATGGTATGCTCCAAACCTGATATTGCTTATGCTGTGAGTGTGTTAAGCAGATTTATGAGTAATCCTGGTGAATTACATTGGCAATGCATGAAAAATCTGATTAAATATTTGAAAGGAACATGTCATTTAGGTTTAATGTTCAAAAGTGATAAAAATGGACTTAAACTAAGAGGTTATGTAGATTCAGACTATGCTGAAAATCCAGATAATAGAAAGTCCACAACTGCATATTTTTATGTCATGAATGATACATGCATTAGCTGGAAATCACAATTACAAAAAGTAGTTGCATTGTCTTCAACCGAAACCGAATACATTGCAGCCATAGAGGCTGTAAAAGAAGGTTTTGTGGTTGAAAGGTTTATTAGGAGAACTTAGACTTATAGAAAATCAGGTGGAGCTATGTTCTGATAACCAAAGTGCAATATTTCTGAGTAAAAACCCAATTTTTCATGATAAGTCAAAGCATATAGATATTAAGTTTTATTTTATTCGAGATATTATTGATAGGGGTGACATTACGTTGGTTAAGATACCAACACATGTAAATCCTGCAGATGCAAGAACTAAGGTAATACTTATAAATAACTTTTCAGATTCTTTAAGGTTATTGAATCTTGAAGAAAACTAACTTTCTGTTTTTGTACAGGCAATAAAAGAGTAAATGAAGTGTTGGTATAAGTTTAAATCCACAAAGAATTGTCCCAAAATGCAGCAAAAGGTGGAGATTGTTAGATATGGTTTGCTGAATTTTTTGGAGGCCCAGTAATATTAAAACTCAGTGGCCCAATATAGTGATCTAACAAGTAGAACTCTCCAGGCTTTGCGAAAGTTGTAATACTTAAAGGACTTCTCTGCAATTTATAGTGAGACTTTTTGACTTTAGGTTAGATGAGATATTTTTCTTTCAGTTTGGACGTGGGAAGTAGTCCTCAGTTTACGTCTTTTGCAATTCTCTCTCTAGCAGCAGCTTTCCCTTTTTCATTCATTCTCTGTAAATTTTAGTCTCCAATTTCTTGTGTGAATTTGTGAGATTTGAGAGTAGAATATTGAACTCTTGTGTGAGTTCATATGTGTAGAGGAAGGATTGTATATTTTTCTGCTGTTTTTGTGATTTTTGTACTGCAACTCGTTCTTGCCTATTTTTGGGCGATTTTAGTGGATTTGAGCTTTATCCTTACGGATGCTCAATGGGGATTAGGCGTTAGAAGTGGTCGCCGAACCTCGGGGCCTTTGGGCCGAAAAATCATGTGTTCTTGTTAATTTTTGCCATCTTTATTAATGTCTTGTGTTTAAAATTCGAACTAGAAATCATTTTTGGGACCAAAAGCTGGATTGGTAGTTTGGTTAATATATGAATTTGGTTATTGTTAGCCCATTAACTTGGCCCAAAACTAAACCTAATACATGTGTGTGTGTGTGTGTGTGTGTGTTGTGCAAGAGTGTGGAGAGAAGATGTGAAGAGAGGCAACCAAGAGAGTGAAATGAGAGGACAGTCAGTTTTGGTAGGTTTCTAGGTGAGATTCAACCGTTGTTTTCTTCTTCCCTTTCCTCCATTTGTAGCTTGATAATACCACCACCAAGAGTCTCCTTTGTGGGGATAAAACTGAGGCAACCAAAGGTGTTAAGGGTTGGTGGGTCGAGTTAGTTGATTGGTGATCGTTTAGTTGATTTTCCGAGATCGGAATCAAGATTTCTTGAATGTTTTCGTCACAAATGGTATTAGAGCTTGGGTGGAGGAGAATCTGTGATTTTTTGGGTGAAAAAGTGGCTGGAATCGCAGCAGAATTTCCTTTATAGTTTCTGTCCAGATTTTCAATTTCTGTCAGACCATTTTTTTTACGTTTTCCAGCCAAACCAAAAGGATTTGGAGCACCACTGGCGGACTCAGCAAGCAGAGGAGCATGTGGGAAGCTAGCACGTGTCGGATACATGCCGACGCATGAGGCCCACGCGCAACGTCGACGGTGGCGCGTGGACCCTGTTCCGGAGATGTGGTCTTCAGACTAATGTTCCTGGAGTCAAAATGGACCCTGCGGTGTTATCGGATTTTAGTTTTGAGCATTACGGTGAAAGTTGAATGATTTTACCCTTCGATGTTCGGGTACCGGGTATCATTTCGTGTTGACGGAAGATTTGGGACGGATTGCTGTAGTCCCAAAGTGGCGAATTCGCAGCTCTCGATATTTACGGACCTTCGGATGTGGTCCGCTCGGTATTGTGTTATTTGTCTTTTATTATTGCAGTTAAATTTATTATGAATGATAATTTATTTTTCGCATTAGAAGTCATCGTGTGTGGTGACGTTAGATTTGGAGTTACCGTGAAGGGGTAATCATTGCTTGTTGCTAGACCCAATAATTACTTGTTAATTATTTGCCTTAAATTCTTCGTGAAGTTGTTGTCGATTTATCTTTTTTCATTATTAGGATTGTACGTGACATTGGGAAAGTTTACTTAACTATTCTGTGTGATTTGTGTCGATACTTTACTTGTTGTCGTTGTTGGTTGAATTTTGTATTTTGTGTATTTTCTTGTAAAATGACGACACATTTTGAGTTGTACTTTTTTAATGAACATGGTGATATTTTAATTTGGTTATGGGGTCGAGTGATGACCCTTGTGAGCTTTATTGAGTGTGACCCTAGTTACTGCATGTGCATCCATGTGTAATCCTTACTGCATGTGTGTGATTTCTCAATTCGGTTGCATGGTTATATGTACATTTTTCAATGTGTTTGATATGTGTATTGACATGAATTAGAGTGATCTTTTTACTTGGTGTAATTGTTTGCATGCATAGTGGATTGAGATCTATTGCATATTCTATTTTGCTCCGTGAGTGGTGTGAGAAAGTGTAGTAGTGAAAAGTAAGAGGGGCAGCAATTTTCTCCTTCATCTTTGTGAGCACGTGTGGTTTATGAGATTATGTGAGGCAGCCTGTGAGGGTTATCTTCGTTCTCTATGTGAGCCTCTTTTGTGAGTGTTGTGAAGTAACAAATTCTTTCTTTTATTCTCTTTGTGAGTGTCACTCTTATCCTTCCCTTTGTGAGATTAAACTTCTGTGGATTTTATAAGCATTGGTGATTGGAGTAACCTTGTGGTACATGGGTCAATTTTAATTGAGCATTAACCTTTGTGGTTATCTAAAGGTATTGATTTGCCATAGTGGGTTTGAGATGCATTAGTAGTGTTTTGTATGTCTTTTGGTAAGGTAGAGTATAGATGCCTAGGGGTATATTGGTGGTTGTACCGAGGATGTGGAATGTAGCATTTGGGTCACGAGTGGAGAGGTGATCAAATGTTGGAATCTTTTATCTGTAAGAGACCCTGATGAGATGAGTGCGAGTGAGACACTTCTATCACTTCTGTTAGGTGGAGATCCATTATCCACTTAGTTTGGAAAAGTGATGTGTTGATAGAGGATTATCCCGAGAACTTAGGATCTATAGGGATTTACCAGTTAGACATGAGTTGAGTGATTAGTCTAGTGAGTATGGCGAGCGATAATGTGAGATATGTGTTCTCAAGTAGTGAGCAACACAGAATGAGATATGATAAATGTGGTGAGATCTTCATGAGGTCATTTATGTATTTGTTGCATATGTGTTGGCATGTTGATTAACTTGGTGTTAATTTGTTGTTCTGTGTGAACATATTTGAAAAGATCTGTGTTATCCTATATAATATTTCCATCGCATGTTTATTTGCTCTTGATTGATTACTCTAATTATGTGTTTCTTCTTGGATGTTCTTGACCTTAACCCTAGTGAATATATGAAGCAATTATGGTATATGTTTTTGGGTCCGAAACACGAAGTAAGCTCTATGATACCAATTTTATTGGTTACCTTAATTATGCAAGTATAAAATATGTGTTTTGGTTGCGCAGATTTATTGGAAATCAGTGTGGAGATTTGTGGATTTTTTGATACCCAATATGTTCGGGCGATGACGATAAACCGATGTTGGATATTTTATCGATACCAAAGTGAGAGCTCGATTCGAAAACAATTAATACACCTTTGGAGGGCCTAAGATTTAGTTGGGTTGGTAGTTTGGTTAATGTATGGATTTGGTTATTGTTAGCCCATTAACTTGGCCCATTATGAGTGAGTCTTAGCCCAAAACTAAACCTAAATATTCATGTGTTTTCTCTAGGGTGTGTGAGTATTGTGCAAGAGTGTGGAGAGAAGATGGGAAGAGAGAGGCAACCAAGAGAGTGAAATGAGATGGCAGCCGATTCATGTGTTTTCTCTAGGGTGTGTGGGTATTGTGCAAGAGTGTAGAGAGAAGATGGGAAGAGAGAGGCAGCCAAGAGAGTGAAATGAGAGGGCAGCCGGTTTTGGTAGGTTTCTAGGTGAGATTCAACCATTGTTTTCTTCTTCCCTTTCCTCCATTTGTAGCTTGCTAATACTACCACCAAGAGTCTCCTTTGTGGGGATAAAATTGAGGCAACCAAAGGTGTTAAGGGTTGTTGGGTTGAGTTGGTTGATTTTCTGAGTCCGGAATCAAGATTTCTTGAATATTTTCGTCACAAGCAACAAATCAAAGCCCAATCTCAAAAACAATAACAATGTTTGACACCTCGACGGGTCAACTCTTTTACCTATAAAATATTTTTTTAAAGAAATGAGTAATTCCTTAAGTCATGAAACTATTAAAACAGATATATATTCAATTAATTTCAAATCTCAAAAAAGGGATCCCTTACGAAAGTAGTTGCTAAAAATGAAAAATGATTAAAAGGGGAAAAAATAAATACAAAACCATGATTGCGGACCAAGTATAACCTCGAGTCTTGTTCCACTACCATGAACTCAGCCTTTATTTGAAACCCTTCTCAAAAATCTCCTTTTTATTAAAAAAAAAATAAAAAAATTCTACTTTTCAACCATACATTTATCAAAATTCATTATTACAAAGTTCATTTTCACAAAAAATAGGACTCAAACACAATGCACTTTCTAATCTTCAAACATAGTGCACTTTCTAATTGTCATGAGACTAGTATATGTTTGGTGTGACAAGTTAATAAAATTTTAAAATCAAAGTTAAAAATTCATTTTAACTTAATATTTTATGGAATTAACGACTTTTCAACCACACATTTCATTTACTTTTATCTAAATACACTAAGAATTTATTTATTTTCTAAATCAAATAGGGGCTATTATTTTTTCGAGTTAGGAATTACTTGATTGGGTGTCGATACAAGTTTGCCATTGTTTAAAAAGTGGTGTCCCGATGTGAATCAAATTATAAAGATCCATACCAATTAGGAACAATCATTATCAAAATAATTACATAATAATCAAAATCCAGATCTATAGCCCAAATCCAATCAGTAATACCTTAATAATTCCGAATTATGCAGACATATACTCTCTCTCTTCAATATATATTACTACTATTACACCCACACAAACTCCTATTTTTCCTTTGATGGCCCGTAAAATACGTACCTCCTTTCTATACGTTATTGCAGCCATCGTCTTTTGCGCTACTCTTTACTACCACTTCCTCCGGGACGCCATCTTCGCTTCCTCTGCCACCGCCGTCGTACAGACCGCCGCCATATCTTCCATCATCAATAATGCTGTTGATGAAAACATCCATCACACCGATATCAACATCCCACCTCGCCTGGCTCCTCAAGTCAACAAGCCATGGACAATCTCCACCACATCGATTCTTATCCCCGGCTGGGAGGTACTGGTTATTGTGTCGCCGGAAGACACCCCATTGCTGACGTCAAGTTCAGGCGACTATGTTTGTTTGTATGAGAACAACGAGGTTTCGCCGGCTGTACCTGCTGGCGTCCTTCCTTTTCCGGACCGGGCGACTTTTAAATGCTTGTTTCCGAAAAGGGCTCGCCGGATACATCCGTTTAAACAGCCAATTTTCATGAAATCCACTGAAACTCAGCCAGAGACGACTTCTCCGTCGACGGAGCTTCTCCGTTGGACCCATATAGTGTACGATTCGTTGACAACGGACGAAGACATAGTTTTGTTCGTGAAGGGCGTCAATAATCGTCAAGGAACCAATCGGGAACCGAGCGAATTCAGGTGCATATTCGGCGACGACCCAATTAACGGCGTCAGAACAGCCGTTACTACTTCCATGCAAGAAGTATTCCGCTGTCAACGCCCGGAACTAACAGCAGTCAATTCAGTTGACAAGGATATTGATCAACAGAAAATCAAAGTCTCCCTCGAAATAGTTGAAGGAAATAGGGTTGTCCCCTCCGTGGCGTACTACACCAACACGCGCAAGTTAGATGCGGGAAAGCAAAAATCGCTATTGTGCGCGAGTACAATGGTGTACAATGTGGGCAAGTTCTTGAAAGAGTGGGTGTTCTACCATTCAAGAATTGGGGTTGAAAAATTCTTGCTTTATGACAATGGAAGTGATGATGATCTGGGAAAAGTTGTTGAAGAACTTGTTCAAGAGGGTTTCGATGTGAAGACTCATTTTTGGCTATGGCCAAAAACTCAAGAGGCAGGTTTTTCACACAGTGCAATTTATGCTAAAGATTCTTGTACATGGATGATGTTCATGGATGTGGATGAATTTGTGTACTCCCCATCATGGCAAAATTCATCAGAGCCATCGAAATCCATGTTACATTCTTTAATTTTGTCCAAATCGAGTGAATTTTCATCTTCAATGAAGATATCGTTGCCGGTATCAGAAATAGGACAATTTAGAATTGAATGTCTTGAATTTGGGCCATCAAATCTAAGTACTCATCCAATTATGGGAGTGACACAAGGGTACAATTGTAGGCGAAAACACGAAAATCGGCATAAGTCTATATTATTATTAGAAGCTGTTGACGATTCTTTGCTTAATGTGATACACCATTTTACTTTGAAGCCAGGGTACAGATCAAGAAAATTGAATTCAAAGAATATTGTGGTGAATCACTACAAGTATCAAGCTTGGCCAGAGTTTAAGGCCAAATTTAGGCGGCGCGTGTCGACGTATGTTTTAGATTGGACGCAGCCAATAAATCCTAATTCGAACGATCGGACTCCTGGATTAGGGTTTGCACCTGTTGAGCCTCAAGGTTGGCCTCAAAAGTTCTGCGAGGTTCATGATAACGGACTAAAGAACTTGACAAGAAGATGGTTTCGAGTCAAGTCCCACTCCGGTGATCACCAAATGTCTTGGCAAAGATGATTAAGGTGTTTTTACTAGAAACTTTTAGGATTTTCGTTAAAACCTAATGTTATTTCAATTATTCATTAGCATTTAGCACTGTTTCATTGGTCTGAGGTTGCTTAAGGGGGATGCGGAGAACTATCAGGTATTGAAGTGTTAAAGATTCAAGAAAAGAATATATACACGTATATGCATACAATTTCAGTCAGCCACAAGTAGGGAACAATTTTTAGGCCATTCCTTTATGTTGTGACTTTCTTTTTGCTTTTTATTAGGACAATTTTTCTAGGATTTAGACTTAGGGAAGAAATGAAAGTCATCGTGTAACTTAATTTTCTTGTAACATTTTTTTTCCATTATTTTTTTTCCCTTTTTTAGTGATCGCATTTTAGTGCTTGACTAGTTCATGGCTTGGTTGGTGGTGCAAATTCTTAAACACGACCTGTCTTTATCAAGAATAATTAGTTTAAAAAAGAATTCCTTTTTAACTAAACCCCGTTTGGCATGATTTTTGCTTCCAGTAAAAGAGTAGTTTTTGAAAAAAGTTACCTTGATTTTTGTTTGAAAACTAATTTTAAAAGTGCTTCTTATTTTAGAAGTGTTTTTAGAAGAAATTACATTGGAATAACTTTCTCTAAAAGCTCTTTTAGCTGTCGAAAATACTTTCATTAGCCAAACAGCTTTTAGGTCTCAAAAATTCATTTCAAAAATCATGTCAAATAGACGAGATTTGTTGACGAACCGTGAAACAAGCAATTCATTTTTTTTTAATTAATATTTTCATCAAGAATTTTTAACATAGTCAACAATGAGATCAAGACTTAGCTTGAATGATTAAAAAAAAAAAGAGGAAGAAGAAACTTTACCAGTTCAATGACCTGGATTAGAGTCTTGTTTGGGATGGATAAAATTCCAAAACAAGAAGAAAAATAAGACATATAGTCGACAATTCTACACCTCTTTTCCTTAATTTTCCTTAAGAAAAGCGTCCGCGTTGATGATGTATGTGTTGTCTCTAATAACAATTTTATCACAAAATTAAATAACTTTTGTTAAGTGACACTAAAATTATTTTGGGATGCCCGAATACTTATTTTGAAACTTCTAAATTAACGATCAATTTAAAAAATATATATATATAAAGAAAAAAAAAGATCGTGTACCCCAAGAAACATTTTGGAAGTAAAAATAGAGGAATTAAATAGCACCGTGGGGCATGGCTTTACAGCTATGGCCGCTAGACTTTTGTTACTTAGAATATTTTCTATACTTTCATTGCACACAAAGTTAAAATTCATCCTCTAACTTTGTGCTATATTGTACAAGGAATAATACATTACTTTCTACATGTCGATTTCTATACTTTGATTGCTTGGAAAGTTAGTAAACAATTTACTTTTATTCAATTTCTTACCCTTTTGAATTATTTTTTTATTTCAAAATAATAACTTTTTCGATAATTATTAAAATGGGCTCGTTTTGACGTCTTATCTACATATTTGTGATTTGTGCAATGATATCTACATACATAAGAAGGTCTTTCATTGTAATTAAAAGTTTGTGAGGTGTGGAACTGTGGAAGACAGATAAGAAAATTATGGTATGAAGAGATCAAAATTCTATGGTCAAATTTGAATTTGATTTTTCTACTACAAAAAATAATCATGTGACGGTGACACTCACTATTAAAATAAACGAAGATGATCGAGAAATAAGTGGAGAATGTTTAGTTTGATCCAAATTTGTGAAACAGATGAGAAAAATGGATTTCTTGCTTGGAAATAAAAAAGCGATCAAATTATATTTTAAGTCTTTTCCTTATATTTTACTAAATCTAGAAAAATATTGATTTCCTAATCAAATGGTTGATTAAAATTATGTATGAAAATACATATTTTAGACTGTCGATTTACCAGTACGTCAATATAACTCGAGAAGTGACTAATGCGTCATGAATGTACACATGTCAATTTTCAATTTTTAGAATAAATCTTTCTATCCTACTGACGCAAATAAAATTCAAACACACGGTATAACGTGATAAGTCACTAAGGAAAATATTTTAAAAATAATTCTCGATAATCAACATGATACAAACATCTCAAGTGTTAATGTAATCTAACATAAAATCAAAAAATAAATTCAAAAGCAAATGTTTCACGCGACTTAAGAGAGAATCAAAAAGCAAAATTATCACCTTATCTTCATCCCCGATCTTAATATCAACTTATTAAATTTATTGAAAAAAAAAAGAAATAGAGAGAAAAAAATATTGAAAGGACAAAAAAATACACATTAAAAGAGTTTTTATGTGAAAGTCTCAAAATCTCGTGGGTGAATGAGAGAGAATTTGTAAGATTTAGTTTTGTACCATATGCTTAAAAGTTAGTACCCTAAATACAATAACATAAGTCTTTAAAATTTATTTGACATTTTGAATATTCTATTATTTTCAAAAAGTCTTGAAATTCTATATTCTCAGTTCACTTATTGAGCACCCTAGATTTTTAATGAAGTTTTGAATGAAAAATCTACATAAAATATTCAAAAAATTTAAATCTTTAAAAAAAAGTTAAAAATTGAATACCAAAATTAATTTCCTACTTCCTTATGACTTTTACTTGCAGCAGCCGCAAGTCAGCAACATTTTCAGTACTTACCATGGACCCCTCCAACGATTTAAATTTTGAGTCAATGAAGAATTCCGCAACACTAAACCCACGTCCACGGTAGAAGAGAGAAAATTGTATTCACTTACTTTTGGAATTTACAATGACGGTTGCCTTATAATTATGAACGAGACAATCAAGGTAACAAGATGACAAATTATGTTTCTTTGGGGGAAGGTTTTATTTCAAATAATCAACTCAACCATTTATTCTTAAGCATGACACCAAAAATAAAAAATAAAAAGTCTACTGTAACGTTAGAAAAACGTTGCGAAAAGGTCTACCGCAACATTGAAAAAACGTTGCGAAAATATCTACGACAACGGTGAAAAAATGTTGCAAAAAGTATCGTTTGCAACGTTTAAAAAATACTGCAAAAGAACTTTTCGTGACGGTGAATAAATGTTGCTATATCTCTTTCTTCAACGGTAACACCAACCCCCGCAACACACGCTAAAATGTCGCAAAAAATCTTTTGCATCATTTTTTGGCCGTTGCAAAAGCCTTTTTTGGTGTAGTGTGGGGAAGGTTTTATTTCAAATAATCAACTCAACCATTTATTCTTAAGTATGACACCAAAAGACTGCTCAACGTCAAATTCAAAATGAAAAATCCTCGAAAATTTTTTCTCAAATCATAAAACCGATGAGTATTCTGTTGTGACAATTATCTATCAATAATTCCAATGTTCGATAATAATGTCAAGAAAAAAGATGTATTTAAAAATCTAAGTAACAATTTGCAACCATTGTAGTTCAAAAAGAGGACGATTATCAATAACAATGGCATACAATCGCATGCTTGACTCGTCGATTTATAAATTTGTTAGACGGAAGCTTAGAAAAATGTGTAATAAAGCGGTCCAACTAGAGTTGTAACATATTACATTTGGCGAGCAATGGATGGTTCGTGTCGATGCCATAGAATTGATTTTGGCTAATTGGAGAAACTATTAGAGCCCAAAGGAGCAAATGGGCTATCTTAAAGAACGGCCTTAAGAGGAGGGTCTTGTACTAATTTTCTCTCTTAAAATGGGCTGTTGTCTTTCAAATTAAATTTCCAAAATTTAACGACTTTTTCATTTCACTTTCCAAATTTTCTTTTTATATAATATTCTTGAAAAAAATGAACTTTCAATGGTCGAGTTATTGTTATTCTCCTCTCTTTCGAACTTTCATTTGTTAATTTCTTTTAAATGTGTATATGAGATTTTCATTTTTATATTACATTTTTTTTAATCATATTTTAGGTTTTTTTAAAAAAATTATATTCAAATTTGCTTCCACTAATTTTATATTATAAT
This sequence comes from Fraxinus excelsior, assembly GCA_019097785.1. Taxonomy (NCBI): domain Eukaryota; kingdom Viridiplantae; phylum Streptophyta; class Magnoliopsida; order Lamiales; family Oleaceae; genus Fraxinus; species Fraxinus excelsior. The sequence continues at coordinate 14,441,922 of CM032623.1, read as the reverse complement.
CTAGGGATGTCAACGAGCCGAGCCGAATTGGAGCCGAGAAAAAAAGCTCGGACTCGGCTCGAACTTTTTTGTTCCGAGCTTTTTTTTGCCCGAGTCAAGCCGAGCCCGGTCAAAAAAATAAGGCTCGGCCCGAGCTTTTGGTCCGAGCCCGGGCGGACTCGATTTTTTTATTTTTTTTTAATGTCAAATCTACATTTTTTACTTAAAAAATTTAAAATTTGTACGGTTTATACGAATTATAAATTAAAGAAAAAAGATCGGGCTCAACTCGAGCTTTTTTGGGCTCGAGCCGAGCCGAGTAAAGCCTGGCCAAAAAAATTAGGCTCGGCCCTAGCCTTGGCTCGTTGTAACCGAGCCCGAGCCGGGCCAGACTCGAGCTTTTTCCGAACCGAGCCCGAGCCGTCCGAGCCGATGAGTTTTTTTGTCATCCCTATTATAATCTTCTACATTGTAGAGAGAGAATAGGTATAGGGTAGGGTTTAAAGGAGGGTTGTCTCGAGTGGGGTATTTAATGCACAAAAAATGGTATGGTCAAGTTAGGGAAGAACAAACGTGAGAGGAAAATTCAATTTTCCTTAAGATGATTGATGGTAATAATAATGATTAAACGAAATCACACAATGTCCGTTGGCATATACTTTTGACACTGAATTTTCATGCTTAAGAGCAACAAAGTAAGACATAAGTATGAAGCATGCTTTGAAAGTGTGCTGATAAAATAAAAAAAAATTGAAGGGATATTTTGGTTCGTGTGTGCTATCAAGTTACATTCAAGTACATATTCGTAACAAATTTATCTAGGTTACGTACGTCAAGAGAGGTAGGTTGTCTCGGTCTTGATTCTCTAAATACATTGTTCAATATGATAGAATTCTGAGGATCATGCTTAATTTTTAGGTGTTAACATTTAAAAATAGTTTCGAGTTCAAAGGTGACATAACTCAATAACTTTTTACCAATTAAAAATATACAGATATCTTAAGATCATAAATGATTCGATATGTTTAACATATCTAATTCATATTGCAAATGGTGGGTGAGAAAATGTTTGGCCAAATTTAAAAAGTGAACTTACTAGTAAATAAGTTTTGAAATAATTATTCAAAGTTGGAAATAGATAATTTATATCAGTGTTCTAAAAAACGTAAAGCGTGGTTGGACGTGAAGACAAAGTTTCAAACTTTCTGTGCTTAAGCAAACCTAGGCGAGATTTGGCCGTAAAAAAGCGTTTTCTTATTTTTAATATTATTTTAAATTTTTAGTCATTTTAAAAATTATTTAATAATTAAAATAATACATATCAAACATCTAAAATTATAAAATACTATATTTACTTAAAAATTCCTATCATTCGTAAATTATATAATTTTCAAATTCTCGAATGCAAAAATTTGAATATTTTTCATAATTTCAATTTTCTACTATATAAGTCCTACTTACTAAATTTTTAAGAACTTCATATGTGCTTTTGGAGGTTATAACAAAATAACGAGTCTCAAAATCAAAATTACATAACATAGATAGCATCATAGTTTAAATCTTATTTAAGTATTTAGATAAAGTCATTTTTAATTTTTTTACCGATAATATCTTTTAAAAATTTGAAACTAAAGTCAAGTGAAAAGTTTTTTTAAAAAATAATTAATTAATTAATTAATAAGCTAAAATCAAATAAAAGACTTTTTTTTAAAAAAAACTAATAAAGTTCGTCTAGAGAGAGAGAGAGAGAGAGAGAGAGAGAGAGAGAGAGAGAGACGAGAAAAATTTAATAGTTTAGGAATTAGAGAAAAAAATAAAATCGTATAGCGCATATTGAGGCGTTTAGTTTGAACAAAATGCCTCGCTTTTTATAACATTGATTTATATTGATAAATAAAATTATTTATTTATATTTAAACTTAAAAATTATAAAATATAAAAACAAAAAAAGTGCGACTAGGTTCTAAAACTTTTATGTACATCCTCCAAAATTCCAAACTGTTCTTCTCCTTGCGTGCTTTAGATAGCATCATTGTGGTTCAAATCCCTAAATACGACCGACAATCATTGCTCATATATGAACGTTGATGTTCACATTCAAATTTAATTGCTTGATATCTAAGATTTAGTTCTGTTATAAAATAAAATATTTTACAAGTAAATTCAAATTTTTTTTTTCTATTTTTTAATCACACGTTTTCCTAAAATTAAGAGCTAGTCCCAATATGGACTTCTAGGTTGGGATAAATATATTTTGATCAAATTTTATCAAGAAAAAAAGACACCTTTTGGCCAAAAAAAAAAAAAATTGAACCCAAATTTATGTTGTATTATAATCAAGTTTAGCCCATTAAAGAAGTCGTCTGTTCATAACAATAGGGTGGCGACCGTAAAAATATGTGGCAAAATGTGTTCATCACACTCTGTTAAAAGTGATGGCTGCAACGGAACGAAATCTATTGTTAAGAAATAAAGAAAATATAAATTTTTTATTGTAATTTCTTTTAACATTAAATCCCATGCCCATCGGCCACATGAAAGCCGAATTAACACCTTGTAATTACAAATTAATAGCATGCTGCATGCACTTCATCGCTGGACGTCCCTTTTGAAGAGTGCGTATGCTTCTTTAATCATGTGATTGCATCAACTTTGAAGAAAAATAAAAATAAAAATAAATTAAAATAATGCCACTATGGCTTCCATTGTTGGTGAGGGGCTACTTGCAGCTTAATTCATCATGATTTAATTACTAATTATTATCATCATGTTCCATTCATAATGTTTCTAGCTTTCATGCCGTTGAATGAGAAGAGATTTTGTCCATTCGCGGGATTACATCACAATATTTCAATATATATAAAAATATTATAACATTATGATAAGTTTTTAAACGATGTAGTTCAATAAAGTGTTCAAATTAAGTAAAAATATATCGTAGGTCGCAAACCTGAAACTATATTTAAGCGATGGGAGATTTATTCCTTAACAAATGAAATCGAACTTATTATAGTAAATTTATTTATAGCAGCAACTTAATATGTTTATAACATTACTAATCACTTGTTGATACGTTGATCTAATACCATGTTTGTTTCGAATTAAAATCAGATTTTAATTTAAGTCAAAGTCAAACAAAGTATTAATCATATTTTTCATGGGTCTCATAACTTTTCAACCACACATTTCAAAAACTTGTATCATAATCTACTAAAAATTTGATTTTAATTCACACCAAACACCCACTAAATAATATAGAATGAGATTCGGAAAAAAAAAAAAAGGGGGGGGGGGGGGGGGAATTAAATTTTATATATTATTTATGCTACTTTATTCAGTAGTGTTGCAAGTATTTTTGTTTAATCGTTTGATTATATATTATTTCATTCAATGCCAACAAGAAAAGTAAAAAAAAAAAAAAAAAAAAAAAGAAGAATAGGAAGAGTTTTATCCATTTGGCGGCTTGTGAATGCTAATGGGGTCATATTGTAATCATTAGAACAAGAAAGGGATCATTAGGCCGAAGCATTTGGTGCTAATCTTATTTACAAAGCTTGTTGCGGTGACATTCGAAATGAAAAATCGTTAAATGATGGACTTAAAATAGCTAGTCAAATACGACTATTTAAATTAGGTTTGATAATTTTATTTTACTTTATTAGTTTCTCTCTGATATCAAAGTCATCTATTAAAATAAAATTGCAAGCTCCTTGTTAATTAATCCTAGCTAGTTCCACCCAAAGTGGATTGATTGTATTCCCATCTTTATTTCATCCAAAGTTCGCCTCTCAATCTCATGTGCTCTTTTTCTTGCGCATAGAGTGCAGTCTTTCAAGTTCGAAACAAGGTGAAATCTTTTCCTGTGGTGAGTGATAAGTGCGTTTTACACACTTCTTTTGGTTCACAAACATGGATAATTGTCAATAAATATGTGAATATGGCTTAATTCCGTGTTATTTGTGTTTTGTATGCTAAAAATGATGAACGTGGTAAAAATTTAGAAAAACAATTGAAAATGACTAAAATGAAGTAAAATCAAAGTTTGGGGACTTAAGTGCAAATAACAAAAAGTTGTGTCGATCTTAAGATGAAGGCTTGAGAGCGTTGGGCATCAATTGGACGAGAAAAGAAGTCAAATGGATGAAATATAGTCGAAGTACTACCACATATCAACTTCCAACTAATAAAGTTATATTTCGAATTTTTAGTCATATTTTGAGACCCATTTTCGGCATAGAAAACATTCGAATTTGAAAATTTATACTTCTGGAAGATTTGTAACCCTTTGAATAAACTTTCCAATGCATTTTTAATTACTTCAATCGGATATTAGAAGAGAAAGATATGACCAAAATATTGAAAGTTGTCCGGTGGAAAAAAAAAAGTATAACCATGCGACCATGCAGTCGCACAGGACCACGCAAGGACCCCTGATATCTCATTTGTATGAATCATGCGATTGCATGGCTCATAACCATGCAGCCACATGGTTAATCTTTCTACTCGAAAATTCTAGTTTCCTTTTTCGAGTCAAATATATATGGAAACAAATCTTAGGATGATGCGTATTCAAATGACCTTATATTTAATTTATAAAATATATTTTTAATCACTTATTTCAAAAATAAAATTTAATATAAAAGTCAATAAATATTTGATTTTTGAAATTTTACACATTTTATCTTAGTCTTAAAATGAGTTATAGTTAAACTCTTATTTATGAAATTTTCCCTCTTTAGAAACCCGTCAACCCAAGTTTATCTGAACCACATGGGCCATTGATTTATTGAAAGGCAAAATTTTATAAATAAGAGTTTAAGTATAACTCATTTCAAAATTAAGATTAAAGGTTTAAAATTTCAAATATCGGATGTTTATTAAATTTTATTTCTGAAATAATTAATTAAAAATATATTTTATAAATTAAATATAACTTCACAATTTTATACAATTTGGTCAGAAATTATCAAATAAATTGGTTACAAATAAATTCTCGGTCACAATTAAAAAATTTATAAACAAATTATTTCACGGTCACAAATTTATAAAATTAATAGTCACATATTATTTATTGTTCACAAATCACATTTTATAAGTTACAACTTATTTCATGATCACAAAACATCAAGTTAATTGACCACAAATTATATTTAGATAACAGATTAACAAATTTTTAGGTCACGGTATTTATTGATCATAATTTATCTATTTCATTAATCACATATTATTTATTGCTCACACACAAACCAATTTATTGGTATTACAATCAACCAAATCATTTGTGATCATCTTCAATGCTCGTGACCATCACCTCACCACTGCCAGCAGCTGAAACCATTATCGTCAAAACCAGCACCACCACCCATCCAACAAAAAAAAAATCATCATCACAACCACGATCTATGCTGCTGTCATCTAGGCCGCTAGAGGTGCGATCTACCACAATGCCCACAACATACCACCACTGCACACCACACCACCACCATCTTCTCTATCTCCATTACACCATTGACCATACCCAACCACCACGCCCACCAAAAAAATCCATAGCAAAACATGTCGAAAAATTATCACAAAAACCACTTCACAATGCCGCAAAATCACTACAAAAGAAACCACATCAAAGCGGCTGAGCAACGGTCATAGGTTGCTTCACACAATGCTGGTGTGGGGCTACGTCACGGTAGATAGAAAATGGAGAAGGGAAGGAGAGGAGAGCAGCGGCAACACCACCATAGATGCTCCACTTCGGGCCGCGCAAAGAGTAGTGTCGACGGGGTGAGGGTGATGGTGGCGGCGACGACGACGGATGGCTAGAGATAAGGTGGGATAGAGAGAGTAGATAGAAAATGGAAATGATGAAATAATTAGGGTTTTTATGTGTATAGTTATTTACAGCTTATTTGGTATAGCTCAAAATTCAATTACAATTAAAAATATATCTGTTATTGGGTCACACTCTTTAATTCGATTTTAATCTCTATCGAACACGTCATTAAAATGAATATGTATATTTAAATTTGTAATATAATTATTAAAATTTTAAAATTTTAATTATCATCTGATTTTTGAAATAAAAACTTGTAAATCTGAATTTTGAAATGTGAAATTTAAAAATTCTGGTTACATTTAATTTCCACCTGTAGAAAAACCCTAATCTGCTAAGTTCGAAACCCTTCCTTCTTGGTAGTCACCTTCATCTCTCTGCAGAACTCCGAAGAATCCAAAATATTTCCATTCAAATTAGATAGAAGAACATGTAAGTCTGGGATTTAAGTTTTATTTTGGTGAGTTTCAAATTTTTGTCATTCAAATATGTGAAAAAAAAGATTTTTTTTGCGTTGCTACCTTTTTATTTTTCAAATTTGTTTTCATATTTCATCACAATTCCCTCTTAATTCCTATTTTTTTGTAAATTATATCTTTGTTTCATATCATGCACAATGATTGTGTTTTCAATATGGATGAATTCGGAATCGATTTTTTTGTTAGCTTATTTCTGTGAATTGCCACTGCATTCATACAATAAAAGGAAAAAGGAGATAAAATACAATTTTGCATAAATCATGCTGCAGTTTATTCTTGAAAAATGGGGTCAATTTGGACCAATTTTCTATTCATTAAAAACAATAATCATTTACAATAAGGTTATTTCACCATCTTGTTACTCCATTGGTGATAATAGTACACCACTTAGTGATGGAAATGATGGGAATAACAATGAAAATAAAAGTAATACACAAAATGAAAACGAAGATTTTAGTACGTTCGAGACTCCATTATGGTACAAGACGAAGGAGTAAGAATTCATGTATGGGATCTCAACATGAATGCGCTCTTACTCTTCTTAATGTTAATTTTATATTTGCAAGTATATTCTTATAGTATATGAATCGTTCTTATTGAACCTTCGGCATATAAAGTACTTCTTTTTATCACTAATTGTTGATTTTATTGTTTCAAATGGATACTACAAAATATATAATTCAGTGTTTGATGAGTTTTGGTATACGGATTATCTTTAGTCATCAAAACATGTCAAAATTTCATTATATAATGAAAAAAAGTATACAATATTTTTTTACAGAAATTCACCGGCATTTGAACCGTCGGGTCACCAATTAAACCAATGACCCACTAACCCTTATATTATCAGGATCGATATTTGGGTCGAGTCTAACAACTATGATTGAAAGTATTAATGAACCATTTGGTAAAAATTCATAAGTTTCATAAGTTAGATTCGACATTTGAAAATTTTGAAACCTGCATCAAATCAATAATTAATGATCTTGGGATGAAAATGATTCAATGGTGAAGATTAGAAGACGAATTACTAAAATTGCGTCAGAAAATAAGTTAGACTGAAAAAGTGATTTTTTTTTTCTTCTCAAACTCTTTGTGGAAACCAACTGGAACAAGGATTTTGACTTAAATCTTGTTCTTAAATATATGTCTTAGTCCAACAATTAAAAGAGAGCGAAAAATCATTGTATATAAATTATACAAGGCAAAAGAGCCTACTGGGACATAACTCATATCAATTACAAGACAATAGAAGAGGGTGTGGTCTAGTTCGGTCTGATTTTGAAGGGAAACAAACCAAACCGAATACCAATGAAAAATTTAAAAATGAAACTATTAATTCCATATCCAACTATAGAATCGAATCAGACCAGAACTGATTGGTTCTGGTCCGATTCTTTATATTGAAAAAATTATAAATATAAAGTATGAAACTACTTGTGAGATTGAAAATAAACAAAAATAAAGTATGAAATCAATTGTCATTCTTGTAGTCTAACAATAAAAAAATCAATTAAAAAAGATAACAAACGAAAATTCACTTCAAAACTCAAGATCAACTAAAAAACGAATAAACTATGGAACACATCATAATTGGTAAAATTTCAATCAAAAATCAATTCTTACGAAAATCCATATAACAATAACTTAATTATCTTTAGTAATAACAACAACCTGATTATCTCTAGTCATCAATTATTTTGATTTTTGATAGCCAATCACTTTAAAAACAAAGAGAAATTTGAATTTTTATGAAATATTGAATTTAAAATATATTTCTTTATATTTGGCTGCATTAAAACTATGAATTTGAAAAATATTTATAAAATGTTTTAGATTTTAATTTTGATTACCTATTAAAAGAAAGAAGAATCGTATGGATAATGAAATTTTAACGTGAGATAATTTTGGGATCTAGTATTCAAAAATCTATTACATCTTGGTTTAAGCAAAAAGAGAAATTCGGAAAAATCGAATTCACTATTGGTTCTTAAGGTAGTATCGAGAACCAAATTGAAATTAACCGATTTTGGACGTACGAACCCAAAATTAACCTATCTAGTAGAGAAATCAACCAATTCTATCTGGTTCTGGTTCGGTTCTAGAAAAATACACACCCTTACAAGAGAAGAAAACTTGAAATAAGAGCAAATCAAGATCTCGATCGATAATTTAGGGTTTCAAGGGTTTTACAAGAAGCTGACGATTTTTCGGTACAAGATCTTCATTTTTTTCCGCCGTTCTTTAAAACTCGATGATGTACTTTAATTCCTTCTTGTATTATGCTTTTCTTATGACTTGTAATTAAATAGATAGTTATGATGACTATTATAACCTAATTTTTAACTTTAATTTTAATTATTAAGTTTAAAATCTTCAATTGACATTCTTAATACTTTAGATTAATGGCCACTAAGTCATTGATTTGTGAACACTAATTATGTCGAGAGATGAGTTATTTGTTCATACCACGTAGTAAAAACTTGCAATTTGGATAAAATGGTAGAGATACACTTTTATGGTGTCGCAATTGTTAAATGAATTTTTTGGTGATTGAATTGTCTTGATTAAGGTTTATTCGTATTTACCTAGAGATATTGTGGATTGACCTGAATAGAAAGTTAGTGAATATACAAGATAGGAAAAAAATAATAAATATTTTTCTGGAGTAATAAAATTAAGTGTTAAATATAAAGAGCCAGTTGGAGTATTTAAAAATTTTACTCTCTAAATTTATAGATAATCTCTAAATTTTACAATTTGTTCTTCAAAAATAGAAAGTCTCTTCAAAATACTTTAATACAATAAATCTACTTCTTATAATCGTCTAAGTAATCATTTAAATTATTTAAAATGGTTATAATAATTAATTATAATTAGTAAAGAATTGCACCTTTTATAGATGTGAAGAAGAGATAATTACCAATAATATAAATAGGATTAAGGAATCCAATGTATATAGGCTATAGCCCATCTCTTATTACTTTCGGTGGATAGATACATTATGTAAGAACTTAGTACTATTTTAGTCCAAATGATTGGATGTATAACTGCTATATGGTTTGGGCACAAATGTGTAATTTAAATGTGAACAAAAATTCTATTCTCTTTCAAATATCAATACAAAAAGAACCTAAACGCGAGAAATATTATACAGATAAACTAACGATTGTTCGTTTAGATATCAAATATTCGTGGAAAGCATTTCTAAGAAGAAATTTCCGCGTTACTCTTCATCTTGTCTGCTTTGCAAACCTTTCATGAACTATAAATCGAGATAGGGTGAAATTTCGGAGGCAAATGAACATGTGTATTGAGGGCACTTGATCCAATACTGCTGTGAATTTGTGAAAAGTGAGAAGTGGATGAGGCAGGGGCTCATAGGAAGGCAATACCCAGAAAGGACCACAAATCTGGGGAGCCGCCTGCTTAGGAGAAAGAGTTAATTGAAATGTGTGAATTATGGGCCCAAAAAGAAAAAGTACATTTTTTCTTGACCCTTGCTTTGTGTTGTGGGGTGGGGGTTCGGGTCCTGGTGGGGTAATTCTGAAACCAAACTTGCCATCTTGAATGATTTGGGTTCGGTCAACCTGTTATAAATTATTCCATAAATGATTTTGAAGTGACCACCTAACCTTATTACTCCCCTCAATTATGATTGCTGTCAGTCGCTAGGTTCTGGTGAAATAGTTATGCCTATCTTATTTTAAGTCTCGTTTGGCCCAATCGCTTTAAATTATAATTTTTGAAATAGTATTTTTTTTTTTTGGAGAATGTGTAGTTGAAAAATAAGAAAAAAATATTCGATTTACGTGTAATATTGTTTTATTAAAGATTGTGTAATTGAAAATAAGAAAGAAAAAAAATAATTTTAAACATGGGCTAAGTTTAATTATTCAAAGAATGAGATAAAAAATAATGAGAATTTTTGAAATTTTAATTTTAATAGCATTATTTCGTCTCCAATTTTGCACGTGTGGACCTCGAAATTTGTATCTTCAATGTGATTAATAGATTCCAAGGCTTTTCGCGACCACGTAAACATATTCCTTTACATTAGGACAAGTCGTTAGCCACGCTTGACCTTCTCTGGTGGTTGTGGCGGTGGCGATCGCGTGCACTACAACGGTCAAGTCAGTTAACAATGTAAGCGGCTAAGTATGGGGGTGCTTTAGACGCGAGACTCTTATGCAAAAAGGGGTTCGATTTTGGGAGAGTATATACGAAAAATAAAGAGAGCAAACTTATAATTTGAGTTTTTGTACTTGTATTACCCTTGAATGGCACAAATTGTGAACTTCTCTAATGGAAAATGATGAGTAAGAACCATAGGATGCGAAGACACATTGCCTCATCAACACGATTGAGGCATCTCATCCTGGGGGTCAATCAATCAATTGTATTTAATGTTATGACCTTTTTGGCCACCATACGCTTGACTCATAGAACTTAGACTTGACATGTCGACTTGGTAGGATGGTTATAGCAATAAGTTATCACATCAATAATTCGTTAAAGATTTTGCATAGAAGATCCTCTACAGAGTCTCTACATGCCTCACCTCGTTCACGAGAGTTCGCCCTTATACATGGGATCAACTCTAGCAAACGATTTTGACCTCTCCATAGTGGTTCAACCTCCACTTTGGGGTTTGGCCGAAACTGCGACTTAGGCAGAGTGACATGTAATAAGGGTCTAGGTTCACTTTTCATGTAAATGTCGTGTGGGCACACTAGAAGCCTCGGTGGAAGAGGCTTAATAACATGCGTGGAATAATTTCAAAGGCTCTTGATGATATTAATCAAATAAGTACATTAATATTGAAAATTGTACGTGCACGTCTTTTATACACCGAAGTGAAATATTTTTTGAAATGATCAGGCATAAAAACATTTTCAGAAGACTCTATTTTTAAAGAGCATATTCTACAATTTAGAGAACATCCATAAATTTAGAGAATAAAAATTTTAAGTATTTCAACCGACTCTTTATATTTAACACTTAACGTTACTACTTTAAAAATGTTTATTATTTTTCGTTATCTTTTATTTTCACTAGTTTTCTTCTAAATTATTATACATTTTTTTTTCACGATTGAAAATCGAAATACTTTGAATACATTTAATTATAAAGAATGGATCTCTAAATTAAAACGTCAATTTAAATAGTCTATTGAAGCATAAATTAAATGTTGACTCTTTAAAACAGAAAATATTTTATATTTAAAGAGTCTTTTAAAGATACTCTAACGTAATGAAATGTGACATTTGAAGAATTTTTAAGAACTTGAATGATTAGAAGATGCGCTCATCTCTCAAAACACTGGTAGGCAAATACGAATTGAAATCATCCTTCATAATGTAAGAATTGAACCTACATATGAGGGCTACTAGAGAGGGATTCATTTGTCAAATCTAAGAGTCTTTGTCAAGTGACAGAAAGCCAATATGAAAAATACATATTGAAGTTAAAGTAAGAGGGTATTAGGAATTCATTTGTCAAATGTCTTTCAATCAAACAATTGTCTAGATTCCGTAGCGTATCTGCAATGGAGATACCAAAACATTAAATTTCATCAAAATTTGGTGCAAATGTACTTCAATGTGATCCCAAATTTTGCACCATTTTGTTGGAGGGTATTTGTGTCATATAGTTTTTAATACAATTATTATTATTATTTGCATTTAAAATAAATTTTAAATGTTAAAAATAATAATTACTGAATTAATTAAAATAAGAATAAAAAATGTAAAATATAACAAACACGATTTTTATAATTAACACGAAATATATTACAACAATCACATTTCGATAATTAAATTGCAACGACGTTTCGACTTCATAATATCATAATATTCAAATTCGAAATATCATGCACTGTTTTTAATGACATTATTTAATATTTTTCATTTTTGAAGTGATTCTACTAATTGTACTATGTTTTAATAATATATTTAATAATGAATTTAATATTTTCCTTACTTTAATGTGATTATTTATTTAGTAATTTATGTATTTCTAAAATAAATAAATAAATAAATAATATTTAGAATAAATAAATTACTAAGAATAAAAAAAGAGAAGAAAATGATTAAACACTGTTCGTTTGGTGTAATTGTTGGAGATGAATTTTAGTTTGGTTTAAGATTTGGTGCAAGATTTGTAAATTTTGGTGCAGCGCTGGAAATAGCCTAAATATAGATATTTCCTTACTAATAATTAAAACCAAAATACTATGTTATATCTGATTATATAGAGCATGTTTGGGTCGGCTTAAAATTCAATTAAAATTGAAAATATAGCCGTTATTGGGTCTCACCCGTCTAATAAAAGTCAACAATAACGGCTATATTTTCAATTTTAATCTGATTTTAATCTCTACCACACACCCTCATAATCTCAAAATTTTAGTGCAACGCTGGAACGATAAAAGGATTAACTTTTAATTTAAAATTCAACACAATAATGGCTGTGTGTGTTATTCAAGTTCACGTCTTCGGCGCAAGGAATTAAAACCCACATGGGCATGGGCATGCCCTCAAAATTAATTAGAAGAGGGTACAAAGTCCATCTGGCTGGCTTTCACACTTTTGACTTTTGAGATAATTGAAAAATGAAAAATGAGTAACTTTTAGAGGACTTATGAGAAAGAGAAAAAAAAAAAAAAAGCAGGCTCCAATTTCGTACACTTTTCAGCGTGGGTATTTTGCATGATCGAGGCGTGGCGCAAAGTGTTATGATAACATCATATGAGTGGCAATCATGATGCTATGTGGCCTGTGCCCTTTGCTATACTATATCCTCACCCCTTGGGGAGTAGAAACTACGTATTTAATTATACTTAAAAGTTACTTTTTTTTAAATTATATGTTTGTGTCACGTAAGGAGTCTATCGATAATTTTTAATATAAATAGCATTATTCTTAGAATTATGCAGACAAACCCACAATAAATTTACTGGAATTTACAAACTTACCCTCACCCACTCCACTCTTACCCAAATACTTAATTTTCAAAGACGTTCGTAATCGGTGTCCCACTCCCACAAGTCATATTTTGCCATCATTAATCCCCACTGACAATCTCTCCCAACTGTCGATTAGTCAAATTTTCAGACACGAATTTATTTTGAACTGTCTATTTTCTCCTGCAAATACAGTCAGGTTTTGTGTTCCTGGCGTGCACTGAATTTTAAGAATTATTCTACTTGTACATTAAGAAATATACATAAGGGTGTACACCCCCCTCACATGTGATGGGACCCACTTGTATAAAATATTTTTTTATTCAAACGGATCCCACCCCCATATGAGGGGGGTGTACACCCCTATGTACATCTTGATGTACCACTAGCAAAACCGAAATTTTAATTCATTTTCCTTTTATTGATCACATATTTTCTCAATAAAATAATATTACATATATTGAACGGAACATGAACATTCGTGGTGGTTTCACGAATTTGTTACAAAGAATTACTATTGTCAATATTGGCAAGGTGCCTCTATTTTATTTTTCATTTTAATTGAACCAGTTGTTTATAAACATAAGATTTTTTTTTTTGGACGGAAGAGCAAATTTCTATAGAACCGAACTGACTTGGATCGATATGAATTGACTTATTCCTCTTGTCGATTCGATTGTCGAGTTGTGTTCAAACTTGACCCAAAAGAGAAAAAAATCATTATATTACTTGAAATTTCATGCGTCCTCAATTGAGATTGTGATAAATTTTAAAAATACTTCTAAATTTAGGTGTTTTCAATTAAAATTTCAATGAAATCTTTTGAAATTTAGGCATCATCAATAACTAATGGATTTATACAGATTTCATTAATAGATAAATTTTAGAAGATTTGCATGGATTTCAAGTTTAAAAACACATATAACCAAATCGTTTGAAATTTTATCATATTTGATGAGAATCTTATGAAATTTGTGAATATCATTTCAAAATTCCCGTTTTCATCTTTATTCGATATGTGATTTGTCTCTTAATATATTTTTGCATGAGTTTTCTTGTCCCGTAAAATCACCAGACGTGTTACGTGTACCATACGAAAACGAATTCTTCTAGATTTATATTTTTTTCAAACAATAAATACATCATTAAATACGATTCTCGATTTTCATGCACATTAAATAGTGTTAGGAAGGTAGGTGTGTCTTGTAAATGTCCATGAATTTGTTGATTAATTAAATTCAAAGAGTAATGCTTAACATTAATCTGCGTGACAATATTATAGCAATAAATTACAAATTCAATTAAATACAAAAAAAATATTACTCATTTAATATGATGACAAATAAATTGTGAAAATGTGGGATTCAAGTTCGCTATTGCTTCTTATCGGGGTTCTAAATGATTGCTCAGCCTCCGTTTGATTCTCATTATTATAGAATGAGAATGAAAAATATAATCGTTATTGGACCCCACACCAGAGATAGAAATTCAAAGTTGAGGGCTTGATATGATGGATAACGGTCATATTTTTCATTTTTATGAATGAAAAGTGAGAAACAAACGGAGGCTCAATGATAAAAGAGGCAAAGAAGCAGAGACTGTCTTGTCGCGATTAAAAGTACATCGATTTTACTTAGGACGAGTATGGAATTTTTCCGAGGTATAGCCAAATTTTGGAACAACTACTTCTAGATGCCAAATCACAGCCTTGTCATTTTATAAGTGGGAAGTATGAACCTCCTAATTCATGGTGGAAATTAGTGAGGGTGGTTATGATTTTGATAAGTGGATATTGCCAAAACAAATTCTAACAATCATGAAAAGTAATCATATTTTGCATTTGAACATCTGCACAAAATTTACAAGTGTATTGTGATTTGACCAAATGCTAAAATGCACTCCCAACTCCCCACCCAAAAAAAAAAAAAAAAATGCCCATTTGGCTTTCAAAGTGGCTCAATGCAATCTTAACCAAGACCAACTTTTCACATTATGAAAGTTTATTAGTTTAGATTGAATATAACTTGATAAAGGGATTTTCAAGTTTAATTTCCATCAAGGTTGGTTTGCTAAACATGTATTAGTGAACAATAGAAAACGATAATTAGATTTGTATATATATTTTCAATTTCTTTAGATCAATACACGAAATTTACTCGATTCTTAAACCCATCGAATTTCATTACATACAAAATTCAGTTTACGAACAAGTTTCAAGAAATTCAAAATGATTAGAGAAAGTATATGCTTGATATCCTGATCACATTGGGTAGGAGATGAATTTATATACATGATAGTAATACAAAATAATCAAGAAATAATCAATTATAATCCAATAAGTCATCATTTGGGGTAATTGATTAATTTTTTAAAAAATATATTAATCAATTTATAATAAACATCCAAATCATATCTTTTTGAGCCAGTGCAGAGAATTGTCCATCACTGTCACCAAAGTGGGTATAAAAAGTTGCCTGTGTGCCTCAAATCAACAAAAATATTCAGTACACATTCTACAGCATATGAAATTACCAAAAAGCCCTTTCGCCAACAGTTAAGTATAATCATACGTTTTGATTCCACGATAAGAGTTGAAAAAAGAAAAAACATCATTGAGAACTAATCCGACAAAGTGACCGAAAGCAAGGGTATTTTCGTCCAAATGCTTTAGTTCCAGTTTGTTCCTTAAAAAACTGAAGTTTGAGACTCCAACTGAGTATTGACTGTGTAGCTATATATATACACACACACTTTTGTATTGACTAAAATCTCTCCCAAACATTCCATCGTATTTCTAAATCTAAAGATTATAAATACACCCAAAATCATTTCCATTTCATTTTCAATTGCGCTCTTGAAGGCCCGTTGTTTTGTACTGGGCTAAAACGCAGAAGAAACATGGGATTCCTTCAACTGTTTGGCTATGTAGTTTTTGTGTTTAAGGTTAGTCGCTGCAAGAGTTTGTTTGGATTTCCGGGGTTCGTTTTTTCCTTTTTAATTTAATTGAAGTTTAAGGATGTCTGATTTTCAAATGGGTTGCAGTCATTGGAAATTCTAGTTGATTTGGAATACATATGATTGCAGGTGTTATTTATCGTATCTATAGTAAATGCAGAGAGGTCTTTAGCTGCAAATGTCACACAGGGGTAGGTTTCTTCTTCTTCTTCTTCGGGAAAAAAAAAAAAAACTTTCTTGAAAAATATCGGAAACAATTATACTTTTATTTTTGCTGCTGGCTTAAGGTGAGTGAAATCATGTGTATTGATTACTATTATTTTCTGTGGTGTAGTTTTTAGTTTTGAACTAAAAAAAAAAAATCTTTTCAAAATGCCAAAAAAAAAAAAAAAAACCTCAAATGTATTATCAAATTTAGTGGATAAATTTCGTGAAATTGCATTCTTATGCTGTAATTTTCTTATACCCCCAAATTCTGATTTCATTGTCTTGAATTCATCTGGTAAACTGGTTTGATGTGTGCAGTTTTATTGAATTTCCAGATATCATTTTTCTGTTATTTCTCGAGGCCATGAGTTATACGAATAGCTAAACTTAAAGAATCCTTATTTAGCTACTGGTTTCGGAGTATAAACTACATCAGACTCAGATAACTTATTGCAACTTTTTCCAATGGTTAGAAAAAGGCATTCCGAAGAATATTGCGCCATGTATGACATCTGTGGAGCACGCAGTGATGGGAAAGTACTGAATTGCCCTTTTGGATCCCCATCTGTTAAGGTAGGTAATGTTGGCAAAGCATTCCTATTGCTTCAGCTTTTCTCATATTCCTCCCAATTTTTGGTTGATTGTCTTATTGGCAGCTTGTTCTAGTTGAATAGAGTCATAATATGTTCCATATGTTTGTTACATAATGCTTGACAAGAAAAATGAGCTAAATCTCCTTTTATAGACTTACAGTATTGTCCAGTCCAGTTCTGTCCATTAGACCATTACTTCTTTCTAAACATGCTTTTACTGTATTAAAGTTTCATGTGTCTTGATGTTTTGTTTATTCTCACTTGTGCTTACAGCCAGACGAACTACTTTCAGCGAAGATTCAAAGTTTGTGCCCAACTATAACTGGAAATGTCTGTTGTACAGAGCCTCAGTTCGAGACTTTACGGTCGCAAGTCCAACAAGTGAGACTATTACATTAAAAACTAGTATCACTTTTGTAGTTTAATTGTTCCATCTTTTTATTTCTTGCCATAATTGGCCAACTGTAGCTGATTTTTCAAATACAGCATATGCTTTTGCTAAAATAAAATAAAAATATGGAAAGGACTGTGTTGGTTATTATCAAATATTTCTTGTTACTGGTTTGTTCTCTCAATCTTTGTTATAAGAAATGAACTTAATTTGTCATAGCATTTTTATTGCAGGCAATCCCTTTTCTTGTAGGATGTCCAGCATGCTTGAGAAATTTTTTGAATTTATTCTGCGAGCTTACATGTTCTCCCAATCAGAGTCAGTTTATCAACGTGACTTCCATTTCCAAGGTCAGTAATTAAACTTATATGTAAGTGTGTGTTTGTGTGAAATTTGTGCACATGACAGGCTTTTTAAAAAAACTGAATCTAATCTGCATGTGACGAGAATGTTAAAGACAATTCAAATAAATAAATGTGTTCCTTTTTACCAGCTTAATTTTAGACACGTTGGTTGTACATTGCCTACCTACCCCGCACGACCACTCTGTTATTTGATTTATCAAGAAGAATTTGTCCATTTTGGACTCTCAGGCTTTCTTTCGTTCTTTTTATTTTCTATTGTATATATGTTCTGTTCAGGTTGGAAAAAATTCAACCGTCGATGGAATTGACTTTTACATCACTGATACTTTTGGTGAAGGAATGTATGAATCCTGCAAGGATGTTAAATTTGGTACTATGAATACTCGAGCAATAGAATTCATTGGCGCTGGTGCTAAAAATTTTAGAGGTAATCCATTTCTCCCTGTTTTGTCACCCACACAGAATCATGCAAGTATGCATTTGCGTTCTTGCAATTGCATCAAGTTATTTTAGTTTGTAATTACAATTTGTCCTTGCTCATGTGTACTTATTTTTGGCAGTAACGCGAGTTATTTCCAAAATAAGTTACTTTTTTATTTATAAATAAGAAAAGTAGGTTATCAAAATATCTTTGGAAACTAAATATAACCCGTTCTTACTTTTAAGCTTAGCCAAAACATGCTCAAATTTGCAAACAAAATACAAAAATCACATAGATTGTTAAAAATTACTGGCAGAGTTAGTGAGTTGTCTCTGGTATTAGACTTTCAAGATTTTTTCTAGAATGCTTGCTGACTTGTAATTATATTTGGCAGAGTGGTATGCTTTTATTGGTAGAAAAGCACCTCTTGGTGTGCCAGGATCACCGTATGCTATTAATCTGTCGCCTAATGCTCCCGAGTCATCTGGAATGAAACCTATGAATGTGTCTACATATTCATGTGGTGACACTTCGTTAGGCTGTTCATGTGGTGATTGTCCTTCATCTCCCGCCTGCTCAAATTCAGCCTCTTCTTCTCCTCACCAGGAAGGTTCATGTTCTGTGAGAATAGGGTCTCTTAAGGTGAGAGAAAGCTCCATTTGGATGGTCACTGATTTTATTGAGACATGTATCTTTGGACGGGTTAATGCATTTTAGTTTAGTTTAATAATTTGCATGACAAAAGAAGTTTGAAAGAGCACAATCTGCTGTATATTTATTGACATGTTTGTTAGTAACATTGGATAGTATTAAAGAAAATGAAGTTAAAATCTTGTTCATTATATTGTCGAGTTTTGTCCACTACTTCATACCTAACAAGCATTAATTTATTTAACTGATTTCAAATTAATGTTCTTTTGATTGGTGCAGGCAAAATGTGTCGATGTTGCTGTAACATTATTGTATATTATATTAGTCTCTGTGTTTCTTGGGTGGGGTTTCGTCCATAAAAAAAGGAGAAGTTCTGATTCCAGAACAAAACCATTAGTTAATGTCACCAATGGTGGTGTTGTTCGTCAAGTAAACAGGCAGAAAGACGACAATATACCAATGCAGGTGCTTGCCATTTCAAGACTTCTGAGTGATTTGTTTGCTTGTTGAGCTCTTCTATTTCCTATGAAGCTTCCTATGAAGTACGGATAAAACACCATATGGACACATTGAAACAAAATTTTGAAGCAAGCAAGACACATAAATATGCCCCAGAGTTTCGTTGTCCCCTATATGTTGGGTATAGACATGACACCTAAGAGGACAGTCCGTGCTTCATAGACTATTTCCCTCTGAGTTTGACATTTTTAGTAATTTTGCCGGTCTTCTAAGGTTCTTTGCATCATATCCTATATTTGGAAGCAACATATATGTGTAGAAATTAATGTGATTTATTTGGATAATATCTTTACAAAAAAAGAAAGAACGAAAAAAAAAAAAAACTACCCTGTTCCTCTTAGTTCATCTTTGAAATTTCATTTTTTAGTTCTCTATAGATCATCTCTAAAGTCCACCTATCTTTACAATTTTTTTTTTTCTTTTACTCCTTCCAATTACCAGATGCTTGAGGATGTTCCTCAAATTTCTAATGGCGTTCAACTTTCAATCGTGCAAGGATACATGTCAAAGTTTTACAGGTCACTCACAATACCATTTAAACCAGTGCTAGTGAGGAGTTTGCAAGGATATTTCTTTAAGAATGACTATTTGACTGTGGATTACATTCCCATTTCAGGAGATATGGAACATGGGTTGCTAGGAATCCAATGCTTGTGTTGTGTTCGTCACTGGCTATTGTTCTTGTGCTTTGCTTAGGTCTTGTTCGTTTCCAAGTAGAGACAAGGCCGGAGAAGGTATTACAAAGTGAAGCTTTGAAGTGTCTTATGGCATTTGTTTCACTTTTTAATTCAAATGCACATTAGACATGCTAAGCTTTGTCTGAATCCTAATCAATATTATTGTTCTTGGTCAATCTACTTTGAGATGCTTCACATGTCATATCTCTTGACTTAGATCTTTGGACATAAGTTTTATCTAGTGTTCATTATGATGCTCTATATTTTTAAATCGGTTGGTTCTATTGTGATTGACTATTAATACCACTAATGTTTCAGCTATGGGTAGGCCCTGGGAGTAGAGCTGCCGAAGAAAAACAATATTTTGACAATCACCTTGCCCCCTTTTACAGAATCGAGCAGGTTCTGTATCAATTTGTACATTTCCTTTGTATATATCCATTGATCCAGTGTCTTTCTGTTTTATTAGACATCTCCAGAGAATTCTGCTCCAATCCAATCTATTTAGGTTGTTTTATTTAGTAATTTGTTGTTGCTAGCTGTCAGGAAAGTTCAAAATTTCTCCCCACCTCCACCCCACCAATTGAAATACTAAGCCTGAAATTTTGCAGCTCATAATAGCAACAATCCCAGACACAGGCGGAAAAGCACCGACAATTGTGACAGAAAACAATATAAAGTTAATGTTTGATGTACAGAAAAAGGTGACTCTTTACTGTTATTTTTATGTAATGAGAAGGCATTACTTTAATTATGTGATATAAAAAATTATGTCGTACTTTAATAGAAGTAAAAGATTGTTAGGGGGTTATATATCTTCTTATTTTGATAGGTAGATGCTATTAAAGCTAATTTCTCTGGTGAGATGGTATCTCTGACTGACATTTGCATGAAGCCCCTTGGCAAAGATTGTGCAACTCAGAATGTTCTTCAGGTATCATCGTTTTATAAATCCTTCAGAATTTCAAGCTCACACTTCCTTTTTTTTTTTTGGTCATTTTTCCAGAGTAACAGAAAGGTTTGAATTCCCCATTGTAACAAAACTTCAATAACAGGATACCAATATTCCCTTTGCTAATATTCATAAGGCATCAATAATTATAATTTTTCTATGATGACAAAGCTCTTGCTTGTATTCCAATAATATCTGCTCGGATATATTTTGTGTTATTACCCTACCTATGGCTGAAACTAACTAAACCTACTTGGTGTGACAGTATTTCAAGATGGATCCTGCAAACTATGATGGCTTTGGGGGTCTTGAACATGTTGAATATTGTTTTCAGGTATGTTATGCGATCTCCATCTTCATGCCATGATATTCTAAATCTGTTTTTCATTTTGCTTTGCGTTTATCTTCTTCAGAGATACTTATCTGTTATATGGTTTCTTTTAGCATTATACTTCAGCGGAAACGTGTATGAGCGCATTTAAAGCTCCACTTGATCCAAGCACTTCTCTTGGTGGTTTCTCTGGAAATAACTATTTGGAGGTAATTTACATCCCTGCGATATGTTCTTCTATAAATGAGGTATAGAGTAATCAAGTTATATTTTCCTGACACAGGCTTCTGCATTCATTGTGACCTACCCTGTGAACAACGCAATTGATAAGGATGGGAATGATACTAAGAGGGCAGTGGCATGGGAGAAAGCCTTCATTCAGCTAGCAAAGGTTTGCAATCGTTTTCGTATATATTTTTCATTAACTGAAAGCCCTATTCTGTAATTATGTTTTCTTTGAAGTCTGTGAGGTGTGTGTGTAAAAAAATGTGTTGAGATGATCTCACGCATACTAATGTAAACTTGAATTATTATATTGACATTAAACATGAATAAAGGAATTTCGAATTGGATTTATGGCTGTGTATTGATAATTCACATAATGCCCTAAAGTGTACGTGTTCATTGAAATGCCTTGGATTCTCATCCAATTCTGTTATACAGGAGGAACTCTTGCCAATGGTCCTGGCTAAAAACTTAACACTCTCATTTTCATCGGAAAGTTCTGTTGAGGAAGAACTAAAAAGAGAAAGTACTGCAGATGCTATAACTATCTTGGTAGGGAAATGAAAGTCTCTTTCTTCATCCGCAATTCTGATCAATTCACATCTTTAGTTCTAAAGAAGTGGAAATTCTTTCTTCTTAATGAGAATGAAAAATATGTTAAAACATTTTTCTGCTCATCAATATGGATGAGTATTTAATTTAATTCTCATACCAGCTGCTTCCTTTGTATTCTTTTAATATATTTTGTGTTCTGTGTCAGATAAGCTATCTTGTAATGTTTGCTTACATATCTTTGACTCTGGGAGATACTCCCCGTTTCTCCTCATGCTATATCTCATCTAAGGTATGTTTATATAGAAAACCCTTGTGTACTTGCATCTATTTCTCAAATCTTTTAATGTTTAATTAAGGTACTTTGACTTTTAGTGACTTCTCTTCTCATTTAATTTTATTAACTTGTTCCAACTTTTTTAGTCTATTAAGGATCTTCCCGTTTTCTCTGTTTCTTTCTACATTTCCAATCACACAACCAAGAAATTCCTTTGGTAACACTAAAAACATTCATAGCTTTCTAGTATACACGACGCCTTATATTCTGAACTCTTAGCTGTAATGTTGTTGTTGTAATTTGTAGAGAAAGTGATCATTTAAAAATGTAATCAGTAAACCTAGCATTTTTTTTTTCTTTTTACTCTAGTTGAGATGATATAGTAACACTCCTTGAACTGGTCCTTTTGAATGCATAATTAGTATAAATTTAAATTTGTTTACCTGATCCTTTAAATTTCACCTTTGTTGGAGTACATATCTCTGTTATTTTGGAAAATAGAAGGAGAAAAGATATTTAACCTACCTTATCTCTATATTACGATCTAGAGGAACGTATTTGACATCCTTAGGGCACTCAATAATCTTTGAATTATTTTTTCATCTCTTGTTTTTCTTGTTAAAGATATTGTCCTTAATCAAGATGTCAGTTACTGATCAGAATATTAAAATGATATATGTTACGCCTACTGTTTCAGGTATTGCTCGGTCTTTCAGGAGTTATGCTTGTCATGCTTTCTGTACTTGGATCTGTTGGGTTTTTCAGTGCAATTGGAATCAAATCGACACTCATAATAATGGAAGTCATCCCTTTTCTTGTTTTGGCTGTAAGTTCTATTTCACTGGATCCTCCTGTGAGTTAATTTCACATTGTTGTTTATTACATATTTCTGTTTAATTCTTATTCTAGAAAGGATATGTTCATTCAGATCTCTGGACTGATAACCGGGATTTGGGAGGGATTCAATTTTGAACTTTTCCATTGTATCTATCAGGTTGGGGTAGACAACATGTGCATACTGGTGCAAGCAGTTAAACGGCAACAGTCGGAATTGCCTTTAGAGGGACGAATTAGTAATGCACTTGTAGAAGTTGGACCATCTATAACACTAGCAAGTCTATCTGAGGTTTTAGCATTTGCAGTTGGAAGTTTTATTCCTATGCCAGCTTGCCGTGTTTTTTCCATGTTTGCAGGTTAGAAGTGTTTATTTTAAACTTTAGGAAGTATCATCGTCTCATTAACTTTAGCTCATGGGATTAAAAACATTAGTGGTCCTTGACCTTTTAGCAAAATTTCATGTCAGCCACCAAACTTAAAATGTGTTATAATTGGGCCATTGAACTTGAATTGTTACAAAGTTTAGGTCATGAACAGAATGAATGACCAATTGTAACAAAGTTCAAGTTCAGTGGCCAACTTGAAACAACTTGGGGTTTAGTGACTACATAAAATTTGCTAAAAGTTTAGCGATCACCGATATTTTTTTAACCTGGTATGATTATAGTTTACTTTATAAGTTATACTTGCTTGGTCTTCTTGTTCAACTTCTATATACACTATTTGCAGCACTTGCTGTTATGTTGGACTTCCTTCTGCAAGTTACTGCTTTTGTTGCCTTGATTATTTTTGACTTCCTGAGAGCTGAGGACAACAGGATTGATTGTTTTCCTTGTATAAAACTCTCTGGTTCAAATCCTGATCCCGATAAAGGTATGACTTGGGACTCCATTTCATCTTTGAGCTTTCAGTTATTATTACCTCTTATTGCATTGAGCTTAAGGAAATTATATCTATGATATTATAGGCAGTCATCTTCAGAAACCTGGACTGTTAGCTCGATACATGAAGGTAAGAGATATCTTGCATGTTTCTTGTGCCTGATTTATTTTTTCTTCCTAAGGACTTGGATATTTTTTTGGTGAATGAATCAATAAACAAGCAGAAACCAGACCCTTGACACTTCTTTAACTACGCTGATTAGCAGTATGACAAAATGCCCAGTGAGTCTATTATACTTGTACCAAGAATGACTTATAATTGTCTAAGAGCACTAGTATTTTAAAAATATTGGACCTTGTATTTGGGTATAACCAGTCTTTATCTGTTTTACCTATCTGTTATGGACTTGAGGTGCATTTCTGGATATTAAAAATAACAGAGGGGTTCTAGAACTTGAAAAATCTTAACCACCCGCTGACCGAGCTAGGAGTGGTCAACTTCTGTGCAAATGTGATCATAGTTTTATGGATTCAATGAATATTCTAAATGAGTTTTCTGGTTTTTGAGTTTGCATAGTCTATACGGTTACATTCTTTTTGTCAAGTAATAACAAACAGGTTTCCTTTTTCTAGGAAATTCACGCTCCCTTTCTGAATATTTGGGGTGTTAAAATAGCAGTTATCTCCGTCTTCGTTGCTTTTGCATTGGCAAGCGTTGTAAGTTGCTCCACCCTTTTTCTGCCATTCTTGTAACTTTGTATTAATTTATATATTAGGAGCAAACTTTTTTCTGCGGCTAAAAGGGAATTTTTCCTTATTGATCCTCTAAGGCATTATGTACAAGAATTCAACCTGGTTTAGAACAGCAAATTGTTCTCCCTAGAGACTCGTATCTTCAGGTCTTGTATTCTAAATATGTTTGTTCTTTGAAAAAATAGATCTTCTCATGGTGCTCTGAGAAGTGGCATTTACGTGTATGTCTTCTCTCCTTACAGGGTTACTTTAATAATGTCTCAGAGTATCTCAGAATAGGACCACCACTGTACTTTGTTGTGAAAAACTACAACTATAGGTATTTTGGCCATACTTCGTTCTCATGTATATTCCATCGCTGGTTTTACTTTGATTACCTTTTCACGTATTTAGGGAAAGTGTTACTAGAGTCACTTATGCTAGGATAACATTTATGGCCGACTTGATATGTATTTTTTCCATTGTATTGAAGTTCTTAACATGTTTGTGTTGTTTATTTTCTTCAGTTCAGATTCAAGACAAACCAACCAGCTTTGCTCCATAAGCCAATGTGATTCTAATTCTCTTTTAAATGAGGTAAAACAATTGTCTTGTGCAGAGTTAAAGATACTTAGTTTCTAGCCGAGTTTAACTTTAATTCTGTATAAGTTTATCTAATCTGATCTTTTCTGAAATTGCCTTTTCCTGTTGATCAGAGATCTTGAACTTGAGATTGTGACTTGTGCAAATGTAGTTTGTATGTGTTTTTGAACAACTATGATATTTTCTTTCTTATTTCCCCTCAGCTCGTAAACCAGAAGGATGGGGTGCATCATATGCATTTATTGCACATTTAGCACTCAGTCCAGGACTTGACACTGAAACTTCTTCATTATTTTCCAGTACTGTACAGTTTATCCTACCAAACACGCTATTAAAGTTTCATCTCTTGCATTAGATAAATTTTCCAACTTTTAAGTTTTCAACAAGGATAGTGTGCCACGTGATTGCTATTCTTACTCGATCTTATAGGTCTTTTACTTTGGATGTAAGTGAGAGTTTATTCGTTAAGGAACTAAGACTTCTTCAGGAATTTGTCACTGCTGTGTTTTCTACATGAGGAGTTAGTCAACCAAGAACTTATAACCATAATAACCATTTAATGAAGAAACAAGAATTTTGTTCTTGGGCATCTCAGGTTGTCTTTAAGTTCTAGTAGTAGATGTTAGAACCTAATTTTCTTTAAGAATCTCCAAATTTTATTTTTTATTTTTATTTATTTTTACTTCTTCTATCTTTATTATATTATTTATTTCTAAATCCAACTTCTGCAGATTGCAAGAGCTTCTTTAGTACCGGAGTCAAGTTATGTTGCTAAACCGGCTGCTTCGTGGCTTGATGATTTTCTTGTTTGGATCTCTCCGGAAGCTTTTGGATGCTGTAGGAAATTCACAAATGGGAGTTATTGCCCCCCTGATGATCAGGTCTCTTTATTTCTTGCTTTTATTATGCACTCTTCTGTACAACAAATGTTTAAACTCTTCATTTTGTCTTAAACTGGTTACACTTGAAGTGGAAATTGCACTGTTCCGCAATCATCTTACAGTTGAATCCTACATAATTGGTTTCTGATAAAATAATTCTTCCAGCCTCCTTGTTGTTCGTCAAGTGATGGATCTTGTGGCCTCAGCACAGTTTGCAAGGATTGCACAACGGTAATTTAACTCATCTGATCCTTGTTGGTTGGTATATATGTTGTTACTTGTTACTGGACATAGAGCACCCCTCTACTTCAAACTATTTATACTTTTCAAATGATCATGGTGTGCAAAAATAAAGTACGCACTTGTGCTTATTCTACTTGTCTCCCTCCCATTTTGGAGTATAAAGATCATGAACTTCCTATTTTATCATTTAGTGACTAATATTGGAATTATTCAGTGTTTCCGCCGCTCAGATTTACAAAATGCACGTCCATCCACAACACAATTCAAGGAGAAGCTTCCTTGGTTCCTCAGTGCTTTGCCTTCTTCTGATTGTGCAAAAGGTGGAAATGGGGCTTATACAAACAATGTCGAGCTTAAAGGTAAAAGGTTAATCTGTTAATTAAACGGTTATGATTTATTCAGGGGCGTAGGGAGGAAGGGGCTGGGCTGGGCTTTAGCCCAGCACTGCTGCCCCTGGATTTACTGAACTTTAGAAGGTCTTATTGGTAAAAGGTTAACCTGCTCAGTCAATGGTTACGATTTATTGAACTTTAGAAGATCTTGTAAAACATGCAAAAATTCAACTGGCAAGCTAAGTATAACATAGTTTATCGACTTTCTTTGACCTTAGTCTAAGTGCTTCCATGTGTCATCAGGCTACGAGGATGGAATCATTCAAGCATCAGCATTTCGTACATATCACACACCACTTAATAAACAAGTAAGGACTGTTGCTGAAAAGTTTATTCTACAGTGTTTTAATTCTGTTACTTACTCTTTTGAGTCTTGGCTTTTCCTCTTTCAGTCTGATTTTGTCAACTCAATGAGGGCTGCACGAGATTTTAGTTCAAAAATGTCTGATTCTTTAAAGGTATATATTTAATTTGACATGAGCAGGTATCAAGTGTAGCTAGTTCGATAAATTATTAGATGTAGACATGCAACTGGGTTCATATTTTGTCCTTTTTTTTCATTGAGAATCGAGTTCGTAGTTCCACTTCTTTTCTGCCACGATCTTGCATTTTGGTTCTTAGTTCTTTCCATTTTAGCAATGGATTTGTGTACTGTTATGAAAAATGTGTCTTTAGTCCGTACTGCAAAACTTTGTTGTACACTTTTTGTCCTTAAAATTGCTCCTTTTTGGTAGAGATTTTTTGAGAATAGATTTTTGTGATAAGTGATTTTTTTGGAGAATGTGTAATTGAAAATGAGTTTGGGAAAAAATGTATTTTAGAAATGGGGGCCAAACATGCATTATATTTTTGAAGTACACAATTTCTCTTTTGTGTCTCCAACTGTTCATCTGTCCATCTACCTTGTACGATATGTTTGATAAGGAGGATCAGATAGCACCCTATAGTATTAAAGACAAAGGGAAGCTAAAATCTTGCTCATTATAATATCCACTACTACGTACCAATGCTTGGAAACGCACACGTACAATCATGCACAGTACCAATGCTAATGCTGCATTATAGTTAACTTTATAATTATGAACTTGATGCTATTTTCTATTCTGACATGGTTTCTCCAATGTAGATTGAGGTGTTCCCATATGCTGTATTTTATATGTTCTTCGAGCAATATCTCAACATATGGAAGACGGCACTAATCAACCTAGCTATAGCTACTGGTTAGAACCTTTCATAGACTTGTACTCTTTTCAACCAACTGCACCTGCAGGCAAACCTACTTAATTTTCTATTTGATCAACAACCATTTATACAGGATTGAATATCTCAGTTTCAAACAGCACAGTATATTTTAGGAGAAACCTTTTTTTACTTGTCACAGATTTATATATTCTAACCACAAACTTCTAATAGGACATTCTGTTTACTACATATATTCACCTATTTGATAATTTTTTTGATCCATCTCAAAAATACTGAGTTTTGCTAAAATCTGACAGGTGCTGTTTTTATCGTTTGTCTAGTTATCACATGCAGGTCAGCATTTTTACCCTAGTTTTCTAATTAATATTGTTACTTTCCATTTTTAAACATTTTTATTTACTTATCTCTTTACTTCTTTCTATGTTTAGTTTCTGGACTTCAGCTATTATTCTTCTTGTGTTGATAATGATCGTTGTGGATATTATGGTATGCTTCTTTTTTGCCAATTGTTTGGGAACCTTTTACTTCAAAATAAGAATTTGACGTATAGAACTGTATAACAACTTTCAAACTTTTTGTACTTGTGGGTACACTGCAGGGTGTAATGGCAATTCTGAATATTCAACTCAATGCAGTGTCTGTTGTTAACCTCATAATGTCTGTGGGTATAGCCGTCGAGTTTTGTGTGCATATTACACATGCTTTCTTGGTAAGTCTCAATTCCGAATGTAATGTTTATGTCTGTCTATCTAGGATATTTCTATCTTTCTTGAGAGCAAGTGCATGCGTGCCTGCTTTTGGGTCTGTGAGGGGTTATGGCCGGGGTGTTTTTTTTTTGGGGGGGGGGGGGGGGGGGGGGGGGGGGTATGATCTGCCAGTGTGTGTTTTTCTTGATTACCATTTTCTTTGGTTAATACGCGAGCCTCATGATACAAAAATTTTACATTTCCATACCAGGTAAGTAGTGGAGATAGAAATCAACGCATGAAGGAGGCTCTGACAACAATGGGGGCTTCCGTTTTCAGGTTTACCCTCTCTCTTTCTGTTTGAGAAGCTTTTGTAGATATTTTTTTGGCCATTTCTCAGCTTTTACTTCATCAGTCTCCAAAATCGCTATCTGGTTTGACTTTGCGTGGGGATGAAGGAGAAAACAATATAGACAATGCAAGTAATGCAATTCAACTCAAAGAAACACTATCATTTGCACAAGAAAAACGTTTGATGAACTACTTATAGCATAATATATAATATCAATTGATTATACGACATAGTTTGGGGCAATAGTAATTCACAATAGGAAATTAATGATATCGGCACTAAATATGTCTTCTCTCCTAATAGAAATTAGTCTCTATTGGTAATCATACTGTATTTATAAATTATGCATGCCCTAATTTACTTATTCATTGGATGCATACAACTTATTCCACCCTCTGATCGTGCTTCCCCAGAGCTGATGATTTCCTGTTTTACATTGTTCATACAGCATGAAATTATGACCTATCTGTAAAAGATATTTCAAACAGTAAACATAGATGAAAGAAAAGGCATAATTCACTATGAATTGACTTGCACATTATTTTGGAAAAGTCGCTTTCATTGTGTTTTGATGGAGTGTGGTGCGGTAAAGTCAGAAGGGACACATCATGTTTGACTAAGCTTAGAAGTTACTTTAAAAAAAAATAAAAAAATTACCTGCCATCTTTGAGCTTTTGAGAATTACCTTTAATTTTTTATTTTATTTTTTTGAGATTTTTAGATGAAAAATTTATTTTGAAAAGATAGTCTTTACTTAATTACCTAAAAAGTAATTTTACCTTTTTTGTAAGCTTATCAAAACATGGGTCGGCTACATGAATTCTTTTCTACCACTCGTTCAGTTAACTTTTATCTCCGAACCTATTCTACAAATGCAACAAAAAATGTACCTTGAGCTTTTAGCCAAGGTTTAAATTCTCTACGCTCCAACAGATAAAAAATCTTGATGTCCATATACTTTCAGTTTCATACTTGAATTCAAGAAATTAACTTATTTATTGGTAAAGCTAATCTTTTCCAATCTTTTGAGAAGACTTCTGGATGCAATTTCCTTTTTCCCATCAATACATAATGATTCAACTGACGAGTTCATGTTTTTCTATTTGGCAGTGGAATCACACTCACGAAGCTCGTTGGTGTGCTTGTTCTTTGCTTTTCAAAGACCGAAGTCTTCGTGGTATCTGTTCTCACGCATTAAGATTCATGAATAAGAAAAGTTTGCCTTTTTTTTTCTAGTGATGTAACTTTACTCTATGATTTGCAGGTCTACTATTTCAAAATGTACCTTTCTTTGGTGCTACTAGGTTTCTTGCATGGGCTCGTCTTTTTACCCGTAAGATCTTTGTATTTATCATCTATTTTTCTTCTACGGATTATTTTTTGGGTCAATAAGAATTTATGACTAATTCATCCTTCTTTTGTGGGAGATATAAACGTACCACAATGTTATTAGACATTATAATAAACAAGATTTAAACTTTTTTTCTTTCTTAATAGTGTCAATTACGGTACATTCCCATTTTACCTAGGAAGTACAATATGTGAGCAACAAACTTTAGTTATAATCTCAATTTTCATAATGATCTTGACAAAGCCATTTCTTATCGGACATCGTCACAAAATTAGATGAACAATTTTGTATTTATCCACCTCATAAATTTTCTATAATTTGGGATACGAGGTGATGACTACTTTCAGCCTTTAATTTACTCTAACTTATCTTAGCAACATTTTATTTCCAAACATGTTTAAATTACGTGTTTCAACTTTCAAGTAGGAAAAAAATGCTTAAATCAAGAGTGAGGCATGAGTTACAACACAAATAACTCATTCTCAATTATAAGTAAATATTTTTAAGCTTAACCAAACACACACTGCGTCTTGACTTTGTGACTTGTTTTTTCAGGTACTATTGAGCATGTTTGGTCCTCCATCGAGGTGTGTTCTCATCGAAAAACAAGAGGACCGGCCATCAACTTCGTCACAGTTCTAATCTAATTCTGTTCTTTTTGTAGAGGAGCTGTTATTTTTTCTTTTTTTCCTTTTTTTTTTTCCGTTTCTCCCTAGAATCCTATAGGTGCATATAGAATTAGCCAGTTTTCGCGTGGAAATAGCACACTCAAATGTAAAGTAGAATGATAATTAATGTTGTTTTGAGAACACAATGGAAAATTGTACAGATATCTTGTGAATTCCAGTCTTCAATGTTTTGTACCGCCCAGTTTACCCATTAAAGTGGAGAACTTTGAAGTTGAATTCTCTTGGGGCTTGTAGGTGATGGTTTGTTGGTAAAGGCGGGCCGGCCTGTGCCCAGTCGTTCTGGACCTGTTCATTTTGGTCTACCATTATGACTAAGTTTTATGAAAAGACCGCGCTAAAATCTAATTGACGATGGTTCCATTCGGGGTACAGCTCTCTTCTTAGGATCTTCTTTTGTCTTTTTATAGTTCGTCGTTTAAGAGCAAACAAGATAGGAAGGATACGCTTCATAGTTGATTCACTGTTTCGTGTATAGATGAAGAAAGGCGAGCCTCTTCTCTCCACCTATTATCTGCCTGTTCGGCATCATGTCATTACTGCCATATTCAATATGTCCCATAAGAGTTTTCTTTTCTATCCTGGCAGCCATCAGGCACCCGCGCCCCTGGTCAAATCAAGGGAGATGGAAACCCCCACGCACCCCTTAGGTTGCAATTCTCAATCTTGAGATTAAAGTATCTTGTGCACATTTGACTATCTCCAGGTTCTGTTATTTTGGTTCATATAATTTGATTAAAGGATAGCCATGATCTGATTGCAGTTCAAATGTCATGGCTTAACAGGTGGACAAAACGTATTTCCATATACTGGTACCAATTTACACTTACAGAGTCAATTAATGTGCACTATACACAGATTCACCAATAGAACCCCAATGTGGTGATATAGTGCATTGCTCAGAATTCAGCATACACGGCTTGGCTTCAAGGATTTTCCAAGTTTCCACGGGATATACCATGTCTGTGTGAAACCACTGTGACTTTCCAGAAACGTAAGCATATGTTACTGGGTTATTACCCTGGTAAGTGTATTATTTCACGAGCACAAAAACTGTTATAGCCTTTATGTACTGTCGATGCATTAATGTACTCCCAAGTTCTTACCTTGCACCTTAAAATCTTTGCAGGGATGAAGTCTGGTTCTAAACTGCACCAGCCTCAAATTTGTAGGTGCAAGTTATTTGTACTATAATTACAAAAAACTGTTGCTACCATATGAGCTCCCAACCTGCTGTTGGGAATCACAGAGCAAAGAGAGCTTAATTGTCCGGCTCTGAGATGATCGGTAAACATCAATACACTCCTCCAAATCAGCATCACATGTTAATAATACCCATTCCAAGTCATCATCCAAGTATTTGAGATGAAAACCACTTGTGTCATCTATATCAAACCGCTTTGCAATCTCATGCAGTAAATTTTCGTATCCCCACTTATTTTTCATGCGGAACCTGATTTTCTCTCTTCTGTATGTCACTTTTACTCTTTGAGTATCCCCATCAAGAGATCGTGTACCATTGTCTATCCATGCAGGTGGGAAACTTTCTCGTTTAGGAGGCTCACCAAAGTTTGTTACATCACTTGACAAATGCAGATTTCCATCGCTTCTTGTGCGTTTTACCAGGCCGATGACAGATTCTTCACTAACCATTGAACCAGAAACGTTAGATGTGTAAGGATTCTGCTGTGTTTCACTAGAATAAGATTGACTTGAGCTCGAATTCCGACTGCATGAAGTGGAAGGTGACTTAGATGCACCAGCCATGAAGCTAAAAAGGTCATTTTCAGGCTGCCTGCCTAATGGCTTTGGACAATCGGTTGGATTAGAATTTGCAAACTTTGTTATCCTCGATACATTTGAAGATGCCAGTTGAGGAAAATTGGAATAAAAGGATTCACTTTGCAAAGCAGAGGCACCTGGGACGGAGTCTATCACGCGTTGAATCTTTTCTAGGGAGTGACCAACCTTCTTGATCTTTCTAGAAGGCCAACGCATTATTCCATGATGCCTGCATATCCTCTTCAAAGTGGTCGGACAAACTGAATTCATAGAGAGAAAAAAATGTCAATAAATAAATAGAAGTGGCAGAAAAAATCAAATTCTAGGATAGTATTGCTCTAAAATATGAAATATTTTAAATATAAAGGGAATAATGCAGAAGATTTTGAAGTCTCCATCGCTTACCACCAATACTCTTTGCTGCATCCTTCAGGTTCCCAGCAAAGTATTGGCGAAGAACTTGCAAGGTAATGTTTTTCTCAGCTTTCTTCCGTCTTCTCCCTCCAGTTTTACTTGTGCTCGGTGTGCTATCATCAGCGGATGTAGAAGGGATTCCATCCAATGCAAAACCTGCTCTTGAATTAGAATCCGGTTGACCTCTCCTCAGTTGTGACGATATTTCAGCTAGGATCTCTCTTGGTTTTCCATTCCAGGACATTATATCACGAGATGGCCTCAGTGAATGCATTTTGTCCACCTTTGTAATTTCTTCACTAGATCTAGGTACTGAAGGATTTGCAACTTCACAAACTCGAGAAACAGATTCATCCTGCAACTCCCCATCCGTAACAACTCGTAAGGTGCGACATACTTTTTGTACAACATTCGACAACAAAGTGAGCATCTCCTTTTGTCCTTCAGGATCCCTACAATCCTTAGGCAAAAAGAACTCCAAAACAAAGTCAGCCGAACCAGTACAGATACTCCGAAGACGTATAGCAACAGCAGCACATAGTCCAAACATCTTTGCGTGATGAGACAGAGGATACTCAGTCTTACTATAAGCAGTTACATCAGACGAGAAACAAGGTTGGTTAGTCATAAATGCTCTACCAACAATGCCTTGACCTTTTAACAAGTGGTGCTCGGAGCAAGCTTCATGAAAATCCTGAGTACTGGGATCTGCTATGTAGCAAGCGGAATCTACGGTGGAAACACAATGAAGCAAGTTCTCGTCCGAGTGCCGACTCCCCCCTTTGCCTTGTAGGACACATGGGACCCATGTCTGAGCCAACGGCAATCTATGTGTTTCACAAGCAGATCTCAAAACTTCCAAAATTTCGGGTAATGCAGCTTGATAAGATAAATCACACGTCTGCAGAGAACCATTCATGTTAATCTGGAAAATTTTTGTAACTTCTATGGAGAAATGATATTGTGCAGATTCCATCCAATTACCTTGACGTTTTGCACGCTTGAAACTTCGGAACTCCTGAGATCAACAGCCTATAAGAAAGCAAAGTTCTTTAAATCAACTTTTAGCAACAGAAATTGGTCCCAATACCTACGCGTAACGCTGTGAACAAGTATATTCTCAGATGAACGAGATGAATTCTTACTCTGTAGAAAAGCTAAAACTTTGAGATGCTGCACACTGAAGGATTTAAAGTAAAATTTGCAACAAATGGATGAGGAACTAAGAGCAGTAAAAACAGGAAGTAACAAGCCATACTGTTAAAACTTTTTTGATGAACTGTAAATAGCGGCATGTACTACTATTTTATATTCGTGATTTCTTAGAGAAAAAGTTCTAACAATTGATAAAATCAACAGGCGTATTTTTTGGAAAGGGGATCTGAAATTATGCATTGAGATTTGAATTAAAGGTAGTTGTAGAGCCATAAATCCTATTGCATTCTGGGATTTCCCTAAAATCAAATGTTTTTAAATAAAGTAAAAGAACTTGTGAAAAAGAGCAAAAAATCTGACCTCAAGAGCTTTGCATACACTTTCAAGCTCTGCGCTGTATTTCATCTTTTCCTTGGTCAAGATCACTTCAATAACGCCCAAGCAATTGCTACTACTTTGTTCAAGAACTGGAACGGCAAAGGTTCCACGAACATCGTATTGTTGTGCATGACCGACTCTTGGGTACTCATCCCTTGTAAAGAATCGAACATCAGGGCTCCACTCGGGAACCTTACCCAAAAATACCCGTCCAGGCAATCCCACTCCCCCTTTAGAAGCCTCCTCAACAGGGAAAAGGTAATTCACAGAAATCTCCCTATAATGGACAAGCCTTGGGCAATTAAGGTCAAGTGAGAAAGGTTGATCATTTGTCGTCAACACTCGCCGGCCACCTCTGTTAACCGGTACCCACACTTGAATAAGTACATCCTTATCTCTCGAGTAATCTTTTATGTACCCAAGTGCCCAAAACAAACGGTCTACTACCGATATTGACGACCTTTGTCCAATCCACCTTTTGCTCGGCTCGGAACATTCAACAAAATAACGATCTGATTGACCTAAAGAACCCCCATCATTAGCAGCATTCCCTACAATGGAATGAGATTTTGCAGTATTTTTTGGTCCTTGGGATGGACTATTAATGTCATGAAAAGTTGATATTTGCCTTTCTTCTAGATTAGGCCATACCAGTGAAAGATCGAATGGATCGCTCAGAGTAGAAGCACTGTAATGTGAGAATTCAGATCCATCTAAACCAAATCCCTCTAACAATAGCTCATCCATGTAATCAAATTCCATAAAGGCATCATATGGAGGACAAAAAATTGTATCAGGAGGAAGAACAACGTCATCCATTGCTAGTCTTAAGTCTTAACCTCAAGATTGCAAAATCTATATCCAAATACAATCTAGTATGAAAGCTGTACACTGTCAAAGCCCAGTCTGTACAAGTAACCAAACATTTTCAGTTGATAATCTTTAGTAAATTGAAGCAAATGACTAAATGCCCATGGAATTCTTTGTTTACATATTATACCAAGTTGGATCTTGCACATATCTGAATCCAGACATCAAGATTCTTATATTTTACATTACAACAAATTTTGAACATAGAAAAGATCGGTAAAAGTTATGTCCAGCCAAGAAAACGGAAACCATAGTATTAAACGAAATTCAGACAAGAAGAATTAGGAGAAGATGCAGAGGAACTCACTAGGAAGATTCTTGGATATTCCAAAGATGGGTTTTTTTCACCTTTGTTAATTCCAACAAAGATATGTATCAAAAATCCAATGTTTTGTTGGATTTTATGGGTTTTTTTTTTTGCTTTCAAATTTCTTGTTGAAATCCCATCCACAAAGAAAAAAGTGCAAACTCTTATTATGATTCTCCAGTCTCCACAATCCTATCGTGTTATGTTATGTTGATACTATGCATAGGCCCAACCACAACCACCTTGGCATTCCCGCGCTGTGGTCAACTAAATAGACAAAATTGAAAAAACCAAAGAGAGACAAGGTATCAAGATTAACAATAGATTACGAAGAGACAAGCCTGATTTTGAGTTAAATATAATGCAAAGTAATGAAAATTAACTCTTTTTTTTTTTTTTTGAGATATAATTACGTTTCTCAATGACATCGACTTGCGTTTTAGAATTGTTTTAGTATTTTATTAAGTTATTTACATGTTACATATTTCCACTCTCACCAATTATGTGCTTGTGGTGCTGGAATCCATTGTTTTTCAAACGTAAAGAAAAGCCAAAAGAGAACAAGTGACTGCAAGACACCATTATCCGATCGCATTGGTCGATTCGGTCATAAAAACTAAGAAATGGTATGAGAATTGGTCCGATAACATTTCTGAAATTGAAAAATACTAATAGAACTGATCGATTCACTTGGAAATAGGGTGAATCGGAACTAATTTTCCAAGTTAAATTTTTCTTAAAATGAAGAATAGAATTTAGTTATTTATTATTAATTCGATCTGTAATTTTCGAATTAATACCCGTGTCTGTTTCAAAATATTGTTATCATAAAAAACGAGAAAATATTATAAGACGGGGATAGAAAAGAGAGAAGAAAAACACGGGACACAAAGAAAAGATCGATTTGTTCGAGAATCAAATAATCTAATGAGATTCAAGTAAAAGAATCACCAAAATATTATTTTTAATAAACGTAAATGGATTATGTGTAAGTTTTTAATATGGGATTTGGATAAGTATCCATAGACTAATTAATTTGAATCATGATGTGTAATATAATTGTTTGTCTTGTAATCACGACTATTTGTTTAAGCTTAAAAAAATCATTTGCTTATTTTTCCAACTCAAGTTTGTCAAAGCTTGCTAAAAAAAAGTAATTATACATGTCATCCCCCTCTCTCTCAATTTAAGCATTTTTTTATAAGCTATAAGAATTTTTAATTTGGCATCAATGATGTTTACATCATAAAAAATTGTATGTCAACAAGGTTTGGATGATCAGCCATTCTTATCATTTAAATTATCTACTACTTAAAGGAAATAATGCTTAAGTTTCGTAGTAGGTATGTTTGTCGTACCATATTAAGTCCCTATACGAGAGTTGAGATATGCTGTTCAAAAATGATTTTTCAATTTGTTGTACATAAATGATTAATCGATATATCATTTTACACCTATTTTTAAGAACAAGTGACAGTGAGAGAAAATATTGGACATTGTAATTTAAAGTGACGTATCAATAAATTATTGGATAGACAACAAGTTCGTTGGACAGCAAATCCTAACTCTCTGTCTGAGCCCATCTTTAGGGATGATATGTTTTCCAATAGTGATTTTTTTTTTTTTTCAAAAATTTGTGGTTGAAAAGTATGAAAAAAGAAATTAGGTTTATATGTAAAATTAGTTTATGGAAAAAAAATATAGTTGAAAATGAATTTTTTTTTAAAATGGGGCTCAAACATAGGCTAAATAAATAAGACGAGATTAGAAAATAGAGGCGTGTAATAAAATTATCCTTATTGTACATTCATTTTAGTCAAATTCTACCCCACACAATTCTATCTAACTAGATGGCAACAGGAAGGTTGATCATTCCTGCCCCCCTTTCCCACGGATTTATCATCTTGTACGGTCCTGTACCCGATTAAGGCAGAACGATTCGGAGCGGGTCGGGGGCAAGTCCCCTTACCTATTTGATGCTACCAAAAATCGCACCTGATGAGATCCGAGCTTGACGACTGAAAGAGCACGAACAAGAGCTTCCTTGTACCTGAAACAAAGGCGTCGAGGAGTGTCCTCGTTGCCCCTCCGATGCTTAAGTCAGAAAGCGGACCACCAGAAAATATATGCTCTGAATTGTATGTAGAAGCGTGCCTGATTAATGGAGATGAATGGTGTATTTATAGGGGTTGGAGGTATTTCGGAGTGGCAAGGAGTCTGCCATATCTAGGACTTCTAGTGTGGTTAGGACTGTACTATGGTAAGTTTCGTGTTCCTACGTGTTTGGGTAAGAGTATGACTCTAAGGGATATGGTAGTACATCGTTAGTAGGACTCTTCTCTCTGGTTCAGACTGACAAAAAAGGGACACTGCATCGGAGAGAGGTTACCGGAGGTGATGCCTGGAGCTCGGGATCATCAGGCCCGAGGAGACATACCGAGGAGGGAAGGACTAAATGGGTCAAATAGGGCGGTTACTCCTCGGGTTACATGCTCGGGTCGGGTACGAAGTCGACATAATCACAGGCCCCCGTGCATCACTGCCAGAGGCTCATGGTCGAGGATATGGGATGTGATGCACTCTGGCGTGGTGAGGAGGTCATTCCTTACGCCAATGTTCGGGGTTGATTGAAGAAACGTCGAGCGAGGAGCCAGCTTGCCATGTGAAGAGGTGCCACGTGGCCTCGATATTTGGGCAAATGATTTCAGATCGTGGATGGCTGCCACGTGGCGAGGGATGGAGGGTCTGGATTGAGAGTCGTTTGGCCTTCTCAGGGTCCTATAAATACCCCCCTGCCCCACCACATTTGGCACTTTTCAATCTTCAAGAACTCCTCGGACCTCCTCGGTTTTAGGCTTTAAGGTAAGAGCTCGTCCTCTCTAGTTAGTTAATTTAAGCTTCTGCTTTTCAAATGTCTGGTAGTAGTAGTTCCTCGGCCTCGGGAGCATTGCCTGAGGATGGTCATACCATTATACCCTATGCCATTCCTGTTGATAGTCACCCCGCCCTTTCATATCCCGAGCTTAGCTGTAGGTACAAAGAACATGAGGTTATAGGGGTAGCTCGTGAGTTTGGGTTGATGCCGGCGTGCGACGTGCGACGACCTGATCCCGAGGATAGTATAGTGAGTGCTCGGGAAGGAGAGATTGCTATTTATAGGGAATCGCTGAGGGGGGGACTTAGGTGGCCTCTTCACCCATTCTTCCTCGAGTTTTTGACCGAGCATGACATGTGTCCCGACCAGTTAGTCCCTAATGGGTGGAGAATGCTCGTCTATTTTTTCGTAGCATGTAGGTATTTATCGATTGTCCCGAGGCTAGATTTGCTGAGGATGACCTTCGAGTTGAAGTCACTCCCGGGCTTCAATTGTTTCGCGTACTTTTCTTCCCGAGGAGAGTTCAAGGTTCCTAAAATGCCGAGCTCTTTGAAGAGGTGGAAGTCAAAATTCTTTTTTATTAGGCCCCAAGATACCGATCACCCATTTGGTCCTCGATGGGTTGTGCCGAGCACAGAGCGGTTTAACGAGGGCCAAGCTTACTTCGAGGTGTTAGAGAGGGATAGGCAGAGATTGGTCGAGCTCGGGCCTTTAGCGTATAACATGGATGATCTCCTCGGGGACGATATCCTTGATCTAGCTGACGTCAAGGGCGTCGAGGGTAGGAGCGAGCATCCTTGACTTATATTAATCGCCCGTGCAATATCTTCGGTAATTTGACTTGTATTATTTTGTGCGCAGTGCTCGCGATGGAGTTCGATCTCTCCGACCTTCGTCGAGCGGTGGAAAGGAAACCGAAGGGTGCCCCGACGAGGCAGCCCGGGAAGAAGGGCAAGAAACGCCCTCGATACGAGTCAACCGACCAGGCTAAGAGGGGTCCAGGGGAGGCTTCTCAATCCGTGTAAGCGGCCCACGTCCCTGCGACCGAGGCTCCAACACCCCGTGCTCGCACCCCTGGGGGTACACCTGTCGTCGTCGATCTCGAAGACGAGATCCCGCAACAGTTTTTCCCTGAAGGCGACGTCGAGCAATGCACGCTCGTTCCTCAACTCCTCGAGAAGTACAAAGGAGGTGACGTGAGTTTGGCCGACGGTATGAGGGAGGTCGAGAACTTTGCATTAAAGGTAACTCGAGAGTCATTTTGATATGAAATTTATACATGTTAAACTCCCGATCCCTGAAATTCTTCTTGTCGTGCGCAGGCCTTGACCGTCGCTCGAGATTTAAGTTGCTGAGGCTCGAGGGAAGACGCCAAAATCTCCTCGCTCGAGGAAGAGCTGGAGCGTCGGACGCAACATATCATAGAGCTTGAAACAGAGTCCAACCGACGAATAAAGGAGGCCAAAGAGCTCGAGGTATGCTTGAAACAGGCCCGATCAAGTGAGGCTCTAGCCAGGGAGGAGGCCGAGGCTTCTAGGCGCGAGCTTGAGCATAAGGCGAAGGAGTTCGAGGAAGGGCTTGAAGATGCTCGTGCTAAGGCAATCGAGGACTTCAAGACATCTGCTGAGTTCCGAGCAATGAGGGGTGAATAGGCCCTCGGGTCCTACAATTATGCCTTCAAGCAGGCTCGAGCTTACATCCGGTTCAAGGTGCCCGAGATAAATGCCGAGGACCTGACCTCGGCTCCTGAGGTAACAGATGGGCTCGAGCTGTCTTCCTCCGAGGGTACTGGGGTCGAGGACGAGGAGGACGAGGACGCCGATGTTTCCCAGCCCCCGGGGACTTACGACCTAGAATAGGATTCTTCTTTTTTATTCAAGTGTAATGCCCGATGATGGGTTCAGATCTTTTGCAATTGAAACTTTTATGTTTTTTGGTTTTTGTATATGCAAGCTCGTTCTTTTTGGTTTTTACTGTTCGTCAATCACGACAACTCGAGCGCTCTGACAAACCGAGCAATTTTATGAATCATGGAACTCGAAAACCGACGAATAAATGAGCACGACGTTAATCCAAAATGTATGTCGCCCGACGACGATTTTTTAATAATGTAAAATAACAACGACCTCGAGCAACATGTGTAAACCAACAATGTTCGAAACTCGAGGAGTAATTGAGGGCGACCTCGAGCAACATGTGTAAACCAACAATGTTCGAAACTCGAGGATTAATTGAGGGCGACCTCGAGCAACATGTTTGAATCAGCAATGTTCGAAACTCGAGGAGTAATTGAGGGCGACCTCGAGCAACATGTTTGAATCAACAGTGTTCGAAACTCGAGGAGTAATTGAGGGCGACCTCGAGCAACATGTTTGAACCAACACTGTTCGAAACTCGAGGAGTAATTGAGGGCGACCTCGAGCAACATGTTTAAATCAACAATGTTCGAAACTCGAGGAGTAACTGAGGGCGACCTCGAGCAACATGTTTAAATCAACAATGTTCGAAACTCGAGGAGTAATTGAGGGCGACCTCGAGCAACATGTTTGAATCATCAATGTTCGAAACTCGAGGAGTAATTGAGGGCGACCTCGAGCAACATGTTTGAACCAACAATGTTCGAAACTCGAGGAGTAATTGAGGGCGACCTCGAGCAACATGTTTAAATCAACAATGTTCGAAACTCGAGGAGTAATTGAGCAGTCCCGAGGTATGGTTGTCCCGAGGAGTTTACTTTCCAGTTTCTTTTGGGAGACGAGATTGTGGTCGGGCTTTGGAGCCTGAGGACTATAGCCTCGAGATGTTTGCGCGACGGCAAGACTTTGAAGATCACTTTTCTGGGAATGAATCCCGATGTTATTTATGTATGCAAAAATCCTTCAAACATCAAATGTGGGCGTGTGCCCAAGAAATGCAGAATTATCGAACTAAAAGACAAACGCAGGGCATGCAATCCCGACAAACTAAAAATTTAAGGCGAAAATAAAAATTACAAAAGGTGGAGAATGAGCTACTTGTAGTAGATTTTCAGATTGTCCGCATTCCAGGGTCGAGGCAGTGGTCTTCCCGAGATTTCTCTCAAGCTGTATGCCCCTTTGCTAACTCCTCTAATGACTTCAAATGGCCCTTCCCAAGCGGCCCCTAGCTTTCCTGGGGCATGGCCAGCAGCTTCAGCTCTTCTTAACACAAGATCCCCGACCCTAAACTTCCTGTGTTTTACCCTGGTGTTGAAGTGCTTGGCCGTCCTGTTCTGGTAAGCAGCGATCCTTATTGAGGCCTGTTCTCTCACTTCCTCAAGCAGGTCAAGGTGCTCAGTTGTTTGAACCTCGGCTCCAGGTTCGAGTCTTCTGAGCGTTGGTATCCTGGTCTCGATTGGGAGAGAGGCCTCCACCCCGAATGCCATCATGAAAGGAGTTTCTCCAGTGGTGGTTTTGTGGGATGTTCTGTATGTCCAAAGAATGGCAGGCAGCTCGTCGGGCCAAGCTCCCCTAGATTCCCCGAGTCTGGTCTTGAGATCTTGCAAGATGATTCGGTTGGTGACCTCGGCTAGGCCATTGCTTTGGGGGTGTGCAACAGATGTCAGACGATGGTCGATCCCCAGATTGGTGCAAAAACTTTCGAAATGTCGGTTATCAAACTGTCTCCCATTATCGGTTATGAGGACTCTGGGCAGCCCGAACCTGCAAATGATAGACTTCCAAACAAACGATCTTAGCTTGGGTTCCGAAATAATGGCCAAGGGTTCGGCCTCTACCCACTTGGTGAAGTACTCGACCGCTACGGCGACAAACTTCAATTGTCCACGGGCTAGTGGGAAAGGGCCAAGAATGTCTATGCCCCACTGCTCGAAGGGCGTCCCGCAATGTATGGGTGTGAGCTCTCGGCCGGCGAATGGATGACGTTGCCGAACCTTTGACACTTATCACACTTCTTAACATAGTCAATGGCGTCCTTCTTCATTGTTGGCCAGTAATATCCATATCTTATAAGTTTGAAGGCAAGGGACCGAGCTCCCTGGTGGTTGCCGCATACTCCTTCGTGGACCTCCGCCAAGGCTTGTGTTGCCTCAGTGGGGTTGAGGCATCGAAGGTACGGTAGAGTGAGACTCCGACGAAATAGAACTCCCCTAATCATGCAATACCTTGGTGCTCGAGACCTAATGCTCCTCGCCATCCTCTGGTCGCCGGGCAAATTTCCGGTGGCTATGAAATCAACTATCGGGTCCATCCAGCAAGGTTCATGCTCGATGTCCATAACTTTGGGTGCTTGGCTGATGCTCGGTTCTGTTACAAATTTCACATGGACTGTCCTGTCGAGACCGTCAACCCCCATGAAAACAAGCCGGGATAAGGCGTCAGCTTTACAATTATCAGCTCGTGGAATTTTTATGATCTCACAGCTTCTAAACCGCCTCTGAAGATCGTGAACCTTTAAACAATACATACTCATCTTTTCATCTTTTCTTTCGAATGATCCCTCAATCTGCCCAACCACCAACAACGAATCACTGTATATCTTTATGTGCTCAAGCTCAAGCTCAAGCTTACTGGCAAGCTCTTGCGCAATTATAACGGCCTCATACTCTGCTTCGTTGTTTGTAGCGTCAAATTCAAATCGGAGCGCGCATTGTATTTCTGTTTGTCTGTCTGGGCTGGTGATGATGACCCCTGCCCCCGAGCCCGAGGAGTTCGATGCCCCGTCAACGAATATTTCCCATACCTTCAGTGCAATGCTGTTCGGGTCGTCCCCTGTCCCCCGAGGCCTTGGCGTGAGTTCAGCTATGAAATCGGCTAAGGCCTGTGCCTTGATCGAGGGCCTGGGTTTGAATTCAATATCAAATTCTCCAAGCTCGACTGCCCATTTTACTAACCTTCCCGACATGTCAGGCTTCTGGAGTATATGCCTCAGTGGTTGATTAGTGAGCACCACAATGGGGTGAGATTGGAAATATTGTCGCAACTTCCGGGCTGCCACTACCAATGCAAGAGCCAGCTGCTCTGCCAACGTGTACCTGGTCTCCGCATCAAGTAATACCTTGCTCACGTAGTAGATGGGTTGCTGTGCTTTGTTAACCTCTTTCACTAATACTCCACTTACCGCATTTCGAGATACTGCTAAGTATAGAAACAACGTATCACCGGGCTCGGGCTTCGTAAGAATCGGAGGCGTTGCCAATGCTTGTTTCAGTTCTTGGAATGCTCTTTCACAGTCCTCTGTCCATTCGAAGTTATGACTTCCTCTAAGAGCCTTGAAAAAGGGGAAGCATCTATCCGCTGCTCTGGACATGAACCTGTTTAGAGCCGCCACCCGTCCTGTCAACTTTTGTACATCCTTCTTGCTTCGAGGGGGCTCCATGGATGCCAGCGCTCGTATCTTGTCCGGATTTGCCTCGATTCCCCTATGAGTGATCATGAACCCCAAGAATTTTCCCGAGGCGACTCCGAAAGCGCACTTGGCCGGGTTTAACTTCATCTTATACTTGCGAAGAGTAGCAAATACTTCTTCCAGGTCTTCAATATGATGTCCGATCTCTTTGCTCTTGACCACCATGTCATCAACGTAGGCCTCAACATTCCTCCCAATCATCTTAGCGAAGACTTTGTTGATCAATCTCTGATATGTTGCCCCTGCATTTTTCAATCCGAAGGGCATGACCTTGTAGCAATATATGGCGGAATCGGCCATGAAAGATGTCTTCTCCTGATCCTCCTCGGCCATGTGGATTTGGTGATATCCAGAGAATGCGTCCAGGAAGCTGTACAGCTTATGACCCGATGTCATGTCCACCAAGTTGTCTATTCGAGGTAGGGGTAACTGTCTTTTGGGCATGCCCTGTTAAGATCGGTAAAGTCAATGCAAACTCTCCATTTGCCATTGGC
Source organism: Fraxinus excelsior (assembly GCA_019097785.1). Classification (NCBI taxonomy): domain Eukaryota; kingdom Viridiplantae; phylum Streptophyta; class Magnoliopsida; order Lamiales; family Oleaceae; genus Fraxinus; species Fraxinus excelsior. The sequence goes on along the minus strand of CM032623.1, from coordinate 14,397,050 downwards.
CTTCTTCACAAGTACTACGTTGGCGAGCCAATCGGGATACTGGACTTCCCTTATGAACCCAGCCTTTATTAATTTGTCAATTTCTTCGCGTATCACCTCCCGTCGTTCTGGTGCAAACTGTCTCTTCCTCTGCTTGACCGGTTTAGCACTTGGGTTGATATTTAGTTTGTGAACTGCTACGCTAGGGTCAACCCCTGGCATGTCTTCCACACTCCACGCGAACACATCCACATTCCGGGATAAGCAAACTACCAGTGCGGACTTGAGGCTAGTATCCAAACCCTGACCAACCGTCACCTTCTTACCCTGCTCGAGCTCGAGCTCTACCAGCCCTTCGACGGGAGCAAGTCTCCCTCTATGGTCGAGCTCGGGCTCGGATGATGATATATGCATGATATCGGACGTGATTCTCCGGACACTTGCGACATAGCAGTGCCTAGCAGCTGTCTGATCTCCGTGAACGACCCCTATTCCTCTACTGGTTGGGAACTTCATAGCGAGGTGGAAAGTAGAGACTATGGCCCTGATCTGATTGAGCAACGGTCTTCCCAAGATGGCATTATAAGCCATTGAAATACGTACAACCTGGAATGACGTAAGTGCGGTTACCTGTCTCTGATTTGCCCCCAATGTTAGCGGTAGGCTGACAACGCCTTCTGGAATGATTGTGCCTCCTCCGAACCCTTGCAACGGGGTCTGCACTGCTTTCAGCTGGTCGGCCGAAATCCCCATTTGAGAGTACGCTTCAAGGGATAGTATGTTGGCCGCGCTCCCATTGTCAATTAAGACTCTCTTCACATCAAAGTTAGCTATGATTGCTGATATAACTAGAGCATCATCGTGCGGGTGCGACAACCCTTCCATGTCCTGTGGCCCGAACGTGATCTCTTCCTTATCCTCAGCTGCCCTCCTGTTTGGGTTATACTGTCTCGCGTACTGCTTACGCACCCTATTGGAGTCTCCACCAGATGCTATCCCTCCAACTATGATGTTGATCGTTCCCGCGGTTGGTTGGTCATTCCCCTTCCTTTCGGGGTCTTTCGCATTCTCCCTTCCGTTCCTTGGTCGCTTGTCACGACCAGTGTATGAGCCTAGGAACCCTCTCCTTATCAAAGCCTCGATCTCTTGCTGAAGGGCGTTACAGTTTTCGGTTGTGTGGCCGTGATCCCGATGGTAACCACAATACTTACTCCTATCCCGAGTGTTCGGAGGTGTCTGCATACGTGCAGGCCATTTGAACTCCTTCATATCCTTGATTTCCATGAGAATATTTGACCTTGAAGTGTTCAGGCGAGTGAGTGATGCCGGATGCACATCCCGATTTTGCTTTCCCCTGTTCGCTTCCGACCGATGGTTCACTTCCGGCCGATGACTGAAGTCGCGTTGTCCTTTGGGCTCGGGTTTATCAGAGCTCGGGTGAGAATTTCTCCTCGGGTTCAGTGTTTCTTCCATGTTGATATACTTTTCTGCTCGGGTAAGTAGCTCGGTCACGGTCCTTGGTGGATTCTTGGACAATGACATTTTGAAAACCTCGCACCTGATGGCGTAGGTAAGGGCGGAGATTGCTGCAGTGATGTGGAGGTCGGGTATCTGAAGTCTTTCCTTGTTGAACCTCGTCATGAAATTGCGTAGTGTCTCATTGGGCCCCTGCCTCAGCTGCATGAGGGAGGCCGCTGTCTTCCTTATACGCTTGCTACTAGCAAAGAAAGCGGAGAATTTATCAGCCAGATCGGAGAACGAGGCAATGGAGTTGGGCTCCAGGGTAGAGAACCAATCCCTGGCAGCATCAGTCAAGGTTTGGGGGAAAGCCTTGCACATCACGGGGTCTGGGGCCACCTGCAGATTCATGACATCGGTGTATACGTTGGGATGGTTGATGGGATCTGTCGTTCCGTCATATTCCCTCATGCGGGGGAGCTTAAATCTGTTTGGTAGTGGGAATGAGAGGACTTCTGGCGTGAATGGAGTGTTCGGGGCAAATCCTGATATCCCCTGGGTCTTTTTCTGCAACCCAGCGGCGATTCCCTCCTTGATGATCCTGGTCAACTCGTTCGAGTCCATGGTTATCAATCCCGAGGCCTGGGCTTGTGGGACACCCGAGGCCTCGGAACCATCGTTGTAGTGTACTTCGTGCATATCCCGGGCACGAGCATCCTCCATAAAAACTCCTTGTTGTCCGACCGTCGGTTCCGGCGGAAGTTCAGTTGTCGGTCGGTCATTCCTCTGGCTTAGCAACTGGGTTAACGCCGCCACTTGTTGGCGGAGTTCCTCAAACGCCTGCGCATTAGGCAATGCGGGTGGCTCCTCCTGCTGGACCGTGGGGTCGATGAGTGGCGGCTGGTTTGGTGCAGACGAACTTGCTTGCGGAAGACCTGAACGTGTGTTGACCATGACTTTTGGTAGCGTTTCCCACAGACGGCGCCAATGATGCTACCAAAAATCGCACCTGATGAGATCCGAGCTTGACGACTGAAAGAGCACGAACAAGAGCTTCCTTGTACCTGAAACAAAGGCGTCGAGGAGTGTCCTCGTTGCCCCTCCGATGCTTAAGTCAGAAAGCGGACCACCAGAAAATATATGCTCTGAATTGTATGTAGAAGCGTGCCTGATTAATGGAGATGAATGGTGTATTTATAGGGGTTGGAGGTATTTCGGAGTGGCAAGGAGTCTGCCATATCTAGGACTTCTAGTGTGGTTAGGACTGTACTATGGTAAGTTTCGTGTTCCTACGTGTTTGGGTAAGAGTAGGACTCTAAGGGATAGGGTAGTACATCGTTAGTAGGACTCTTCTCTCTGGTTCAGACTGACAAAAAAGGGACACTCTCACCGGAGGTGATGCCTGGAGCTCGGGATCATCAGGCCCGAGGAGACATACCGAGGAGGGAAGGACTAAATGGGTCAAATAGGGCGGTTACTCCTCGGGTTACATGCTCGGGTCGGGTACGAAGTCGACATAATCACTATTTATTGCCATTTATTATTATATCGATCTTTTGCTTGTTTTATTTTTTTATGTCTTTAGTTGGCAAAAAATATTATTTTTTTCCTTTCAATTTGTTAAGAACAATCCACAATCCCTTTAGAAATGATGATAATTCATTTCTTTTTGTTTGATAAAAAATTTAAATTTGTAGTAAACTTCAAATGGAGCGGATAGTGGGACGAAAATCATCTTCTTCGTACCCACTTCAGATAAACGACCCCCGACCCGTCCCCATTTACCCGATTAGACGGGATCTCGCGGGATATCGAGTTTAACGAGTTTTTTTTTTTTTTTTTTTTGTCATTCTTACTATCTAATATGTTGTTCCATACATATCACAATGAGTGGATAACAATGATAAATTAAAATAGAATGCCGAGGTACTAGTAGTAGTCGTCTTGTCCCTTTTTGTAACGGGGAGAATAATGTATAATATGTAGCTTTAATATTTTTAGTTTCAGGCAAATGCTTTTGGTTAATTAATGTTGTCCAAAACTGAGAAATATGGAGAGTAGCGTGTGACGGTTTTGTTATTTTATAAATATTTTTTTCTCAATAAATAATAATATTTAGAATGTTATCAAATATCACTGAGACCGTCTTATTAAGAGCATGTTTGGGGTGAGCTTATTTTAAATAAGTAACAAATGTGTAACTTATAGATAAGCTACACAAAACTTGCTCCAATAAGCCTTTGGCTCTCACCATTGTACTTCATGACACAAAATAAGTAACAAATGTAAAGCTTATGATCTTTTTACACACATATGTAGTCTGAAGAAGAACTTTCAAGCAACAAAACAAAACTAAATGAAATGAGAGACAAAAAGTAATCTAAAAAAATACGAAAACATAATATTAATCGCATGTGTTGTCTTTGTTTATAATGTAATCAAACCAACATAAAATGAAATGTTTAAGCAACAGAAAAGCATAAAATATATACAATAAAACAGAGAGTTTAACAGAGTTGCTTTCGAATGCATAATACTAGGCTAGAACAAAGTGAAAGCAGAAACATCTATAACGGTGTTTTAACCACTGCAAACCGTCAATGATCAGTAAAAGTTTGAAGCATTTCATCGAATGCTACGCGACTGGTTGTAGTGATGTTTTGAAGCAGACGAAGCTTGGTTGAATGCAAGTACACAGGGAGTTCCTGAAGCTACCTCTCAGCACCACAAAACAATATGATAAACTTCATCACTTATCGTTGTTTGAATGGTGTAAATGATTTGGTTGTAATGGAACCTTTGTTGGGCAAGCTTTCGACAAAATATTCAGTAACTTCATCAGTTGCATCTCTTTTCCTGCAATGATGGGGACAATACTAAGAAAAACATGTATTTATAGTCTCGTTATATTAATTGCTAGAATTAACCAGTAACGTCATTTAAATGTATGCTGGATGGAACCAACCAAGAAATAGGATAATGAATAACGCATCAAGTCGGATGTAGCAACTTGCTCTATATTGATTAGTGAAATTTGCTGTCTTTGAGACAAATGAGAGAAGATCATTGCAAATACCTATCGAGCCAGTGAGGAACTCCGTCACCATTCCTTTATTGGTCCAGAGTCTTCTAATCATATCGTGAACTTTGACTGACAATTCTTATTCTATGTCTTCCTGCTTTGGTTGCTACATCCTAAATATTTGCATCCTTCAAGCAGTAAATGGAGTAACAAAATAGCAGGAAAACCAAAGTTGTCCAGTGAATTTCCACGAACTCAATCATCATATTATCTTTACCCTTTCTCGATCCTCATTCGTTGATGGAACCATAAAAGGCAATTGCCAGTATATGCTGGGTACCAGTCATATTCCCATTCTAAAGTTTTTTTTCCCCCCTAATGTTGAAAGTCATTGCTTGTACAAATTAAAACAGGAATGTATTTCCCTTGCAATGTGAAATAAAGAGGAAATGGTTCAAAATACCCGGATGACCCGGCCCATTTTCCAAAATAGCCGTTGACCATATAAAAAAAAAAAAAAAAAAAAAAAACTAATAAAAGTTGAATGATGTAAAAATCTGGTTCCACAAATGCCCTCGCAATTGTAAGAGGAAGAAGCCGACGCGGACGCCACACCACGCCGACGCCACGCCGACGCCACGCCACCATCACCGACCAGTTGATTAACCGACGCCCAGACTTCAAGACCACCATTTTCTATCGAAGACGGTTAGTGTATATACGAATTTGTAAAGAGAAGAAAGTTGTAAGTTTTTTGAAATTTTTGTTGATATTTTATTTTTTTTTTTTTTTTTTCATTTTGTTTTAGGAATTTAGATGTCGAAAATAGGGTTGTATGGGTCAATTTTGGGGGTGGAGGATCGCCGGGGAAAAAAATGGCGATCCTCCGGCGGCCTTGAACGAGAGAGGACGATCGTCTCTCTCGTACGTGTAGTCCGGGCAAGGACTTGGACCAAGTTGGGCCCATACTTAGTTAAGTCTGGGCCCAGACTTCGTTAAGTCTGGGCCCAGACTTGGTCCAAGTCTGGGCTGGGCCCAGACTTAACTAAGTCGGGGCCCAGACTTAACTAAGTCTGGATAAGATCTTCTGGGCCCGTCTGGGCTGGGCCTGGATTAATATGGGCCCAGATCAGGATTTAAATAAATTTTATCTTGGCCCAGATTTAATGATTGTTATTTTTTTTTTTCTATAAAAATATTATTATATATTTGATATTTAATTTTGTTGAAATATAAATATTATTAATAATAAAAATATTTAAATATGGATTGTTTATTTTAATATTCAATTAATTATACTTAATATTATAACTATATCTTTACAATGAAATATTAAATTTAAAAAAATTAAAGAGTTTTAAATTAATTATTTAATTTATTTACGAAAAAATAAAACGATTTAAAATATTTATTTTTAAATTAACTTATTGTAAATGTTTATAAACTTTAAATAAAAAATAATATGAAATTATATTTATTTATTTATGAGCTTTATTTAATTTGCGAATTTTCATATTTTGAAATATTTTTGAATATGAGCATTTACATACTTGTTTGTTATGTTATTTAATATTCAATATAATCTATAATTAATATTATAAAATATTATTTCAATGAAATAATTAAATAAAAAATAAAGAGTTTTAAATTACTTATTTAAATTGTTACGAATAAAAAATAAAGCGATTTAAAATATTTATTTTAAATGACTATATGAAATTGTTACAAAACTTTAAATAAAAAATAATAATGGAAAATTATTTATTTATTAGTTTATTTAATTCGTAAATTTTTTTTTTTTTTTTTCCGATTTCATTCTTATTTAGTATTTTGATTTCATTGTTATTAATCTTAATTATAATTAATATTATAAACTATTATTTTACAATGAAATATAAATAAATAAAAAATTAACGAGTTTTAAATTACTATTAATTTGTTTTACGAATAAAAAATAATGCTATTTAAAAATATTTATTTTAAATTACTTATTGGTAAATTGGTTATAAAAACTATTAAATAAAAAATAATATGAAATTTATTTATTTATTAGTTTCATTTAATTTTGCGAATTTTAATAAATTTGATATACTATTTAATTACAACTTGTTATGTTTATTTAATATTCAATTAGTTATAATTAATATTATAAACTATTATTTACATGAAATATTAAATAAAAAATTAAAGAGTTTTTTTAAATTACTTATAATTAAAAAAAAAAAAAAAAAAAAAAAAAAAAAGGTTTAAGAAACAAAATAAATGGATTCAGAGGAATCTGCGAAATGATAAATAATAATAAAATATTAATTATAATGAAATATTGTATAAAAATTAATAAAAATATTCAATTGACATAAAATAGAAATAGTTTGATTACTCCAATGATTATTGGGATAGTAGTCTGAATATAGTTTAATTTTCTCATAATATATTTTGTCTATTCATATCTTGTACATGATGTTAACGTTTGAAATTTTGTAGGATGATTACCACTTGACGATGGTGGTGAGACAGATGTCTAGCAAAGTTACAGTGAACTGTAACTTTGCTATTTTTAAAGTGGTATTAGATTTGCTCGACGAAGAGCATGCAGATATATTGAGGCGATCCTGCTTATGGCCATTGTATTCATTGCGCGGCGTACAGTTTTTTGGGTAGATACTCGATGCGTTGCTATGTCGGCTGCTCAAGCCGGTTGATGGAGATGCCCTTCATTTCAATCTTGTGGGCAAGGTGGTTAGATTTTCTACATTTGAGTTTGCCATGATCACCGGATTGATATGTACGAGTGAAGATGCTGCCCAAGTCCGTATTCCGAGGAACAATAGGCTATTGAATGAATATTTTCACGGGCAGGCGGCTGTCACTCCTGGGCAATTGATAGATGCAGTCAGGATATGCGAGGATATGTCTGACAATTTGAAGCTGGGTATGGTGCTCATCGTCGAAAGCGTACTCAAGGTGTCATCACAAGATAGACGAAAAATTGATTCGACTTTTTTTCATTGGAGATGTGATGAAATTGATGCCTTCAAAAGCTATCCTTGGGGGCAGCGATGTTTGCGGATACCTTACGACACTTCAGAAGGGAATATTCGATGCCTAAGGGGGGTAGACACGAGCGCAAGTATGATGCATATGGCCTGCCGTTGGCATTACAAGTAAATGTTGAACACAATAAATTATCTATATTTTTGTTATTAAATTAATATATGATAATTGTAAATGTTGCAGATATGGATGTACGAGACTGTCTCCATATTGGCTGACTGGTATGCTAAGAGAGTGGAGACGTGATGCCCTCGGATTTATCAATGGCGAGCACATGGCAGGCCACCTGGTAAACAAATATCAGCTATCCTCGACGATCCTGAGGTACATATTATACATTTTTTTCGATTTATATTATACGTGGGCAGTCATTTCAACTCTAGTGTTAAACGTCAATAATGTTAGTTGAAGCTCCTCACCTAGAGGTGCAAACCTAGTCAAAGAGGAGGAATGTCAGAGTTACATGCGTTGCTTTTCTATCTCAGCCGCATCAGATGATCATATGCCGGAGTCCATCGTTGATCGGTATATGGTATGTTTATTGAATGTAATATGTTGATTATCAGGTTGTAATTTTTCATGTACATTTAATTAATTCAGATTATGTTCATTGTTTCAGGTGGTGCCGTCCGGTATCCACGAGGTCGCCAGTCCGAGGTCCTCATCCCCCCACCGCGTCTTACTGGGGCACTGAGTGCCCCCGGCACGAGGCTCCTCACCCCCACGCCATGGTCGCCGCCGAGGTAGCTCAGCCCCCGGCAACCGAGGTCGCCGCCGCGTCAGGATGATCTATATGTGTGGGGCCCCCGGCTCGTACCGAGTTATATAGCGGGGTCAATTTTAAATGGTGAGGCAATGCGACGCAGAGTTGGGACGGCAGGTCGACGCTAAGTATGCCAGAATGTCGGAGGAGATGGGCGAAATGCGACGAGAGCTCAGATGACATATCGACGATGTATACAATGATGTTGGAGCTCTACGTAGCCATGTGGTAGATCTGTAGAATGAGATAGGGGACCTTCGGACTTAGGTCATTACGTTACGGGGAACATAACAGCCATACGAGGGAGTGGTAGTCATTGGGATGGAGGGGGTGACGGTGGAGGTGGATGGAATGGGCCGTGGGGGAGAGACATAGACTCATTTTCTGAGGGGATACCGGAGTGGAGGGGGGCCCTAAGGGAGGTGGATGGGGGACCGACATAGTCCGAGGGATACTGGAGGAGGCGGATGGGGGGGCACCAGAGGAGGCGGATGAGGGGGCACCGGAGGAGGCAGGAAGGAATGAGGAGACTGTCGGATGGAGAATGTATTGACAGGAGTACCGACGGGAATGGTGGAGGGTGGGGTACCGGAAGAGGTTGAGGTGGAGAGGGAGGTACCGAATGACGTAGTTTTGGTGTCGCAAGGGACTCCGGAGAGGGGGTACCGGATGACATAGTTTTGGTGTCGCAAGGGACTCCGGAGAGGGGGTACCAGATGAGGTTGCGGTGGATGAGGTTGTGGAGGTAAGGAAGGGTACGAAGCGTGCTGTTGACATGACACCGCTGGTGGTTGGTAATAGACCGAGATTGCCGTCACAATACATCATTTCCCCCTTCACGGCCGAGGCAAAGAGATGGACGGCCGTTCTCTGGACAGCGGACATACCCCAATCTTCTTCCGCGCAATAGTATGGTCTGACCGAGTTCGGTCCGTCAAAGCGTTTCATGATTGGTTCAAATCACTTAAGCATGAGTAAGTTTTTAATGATTTGCCTAAAGTACATGAGAGATCATCTATGAATATATGCACACTTCACATTTTTCATTTTTTGATGCGGAACATCCCATAGGGTAGGGGTCGAGGATGATATCGAACGCGAAGAAGTGTTTCGATGATGTTTTGACTAGTGGTGCTTGGGCGCGACCGCTAGATGTTCTAAGATAGCATTCTACGTTCTTATGTGGCTGTATCGCTTTAATTATTGTGTTGTCAATTTTTACTTAATTATTTGCGTTCTAATTCTTATTTGTTAGCCACATCGACATGATTATGCGAATTGTTGCGGTGATCGAGGCTCCGGAAGATACACTAAATCTTTTTTTGACATTCCTGGTCGAGTCATCCTTAGCTGCACTTTCGCACTTGCCATTGATATTGATGTTACGCACACTCATACTCAATGTAAATGGATATGTGGTTCCCGACTATATGATGGAGTGGGTCATTAGGCTGGAGCCGACAAATGAGAAGCCGTGGACGGATTGTACACATGTATGTACGTTCTAATGATCGCGAACTCACATTGTTTCGCAGTTGAGATTGTATTCGCGGATTCGGGACTATTTATGTGTACGACTCCGACCATGGATGTTTGACACAAGACCAACTGCAGCGTATACTAGAGACGATGAGTGTGATTATTCCCTATGATGAGCTAGAGAAGCGAATAAATGCAAGTAAATGACAGATTAGCCATATCAACGGAACAGCGACGACGATATGGAGTAGACAATGTAGTATCGTAAGAATTATACAAATTTTTTATTTCTGAATATTATAGTTTTTAGTTTTATTATATGTTATCGAACTAATATATTATGTGATTGCTTGAGGGGCCGATTGTGGTATATTCGCAATAAAATACATAGAGTTTTTAGACTACTTTCTTCTCTGATCGTCCAAACATTAGGTCCAATAAATCAACTTTGATAGACATGAGAGGTTAAAGTTAGCTATCGATTTGTATGATTATCCAGATCGTGATCTTAGTATGTTGACATTATTCTTTTAGTGTAATGTAAATATTGTTATCGTTAGTCTTTAATTTAAATATTACATGAATTAACACGTCTATATATAATTTAATATTCAATTAATAAAAAAAAAAAAAAATGACAATTAAATTAAAAAAAATTATATTACTTCAGTTTTTTTTATAAAAATCAAATTATTAATTTAATTATTTAGTTTACTTGGTAACGGATTCAATGTTATTGTAGAGGAATCATGACTTGTACAAAATGACGAGTATGCCCTGTTGCACCGCACCTGCCACATTTACGAGGTCGAGGAAATTCTCAAGTTGATGGTATTCTAGACACGTCCGTTCTACGTCCCGGAGCCGTGGTCCCACTACTGAGTGTTGGAAACATATTATTAAGTGGAAGAATGTTGTCGGGAACTTCCCACTCACCTTCATTTAGTAGAGGAAATATCGTTTCAGCATATGCCGATCTCCAATAATCAGCCATTTAATAATGACTGCATAAGTGTGCGGAGGAAATCCCTATGCATAGCCACTGCCACTGCATGCATACACGGAAAACTCTCCAACTGAAACTTTCTACATGTGCATGTGTTATCATTCAAGTCCACGATGAACCCGATATTACTGCCACATCTCACGGAGAAGCGAAACTGATCTAGTGGTTCCACCAATACCTTCCTCGCAACCTCTAGAGTTTTGAAAATCTTATCTTCCTGAGCCGGAGTGAGCACACTTGTGCAATTTTGGGATTCCTCACGTCGGTCATGAAACCACTGCTGCAGCTTGTGACGAATTTGCTCAATCATTGCGAGAATTGGTAACTCTCGATCCTTCTTGAATAGCGCATTGAGCGACTCAACATTGTTCGACGTCATCATGTTGTATCGACGTCCTGGAAAGTGTGATTGTGCCCAATGTTCGATCCCCATCTCTGTTAGATAAACCCATGCAGCATGTGATTTACACTCTATTTCGACCATGAACTCTTCAAACTCTTCAAAATTGTATGTCTCTGTAGCTCTCCTAAACAATGGAACGATGCCACTGCCCCGAAACTTCGTCTTAAGGTTGCCCTGTATATGGTACATACAATAACCGTGATGTGCCTCGGGAAAGACTTCGGCGATACCATTTATTATTGACTGCCCCCGGTCAGTTACAAATGCAAGGTTCTCGACGTCTCCAATTACTTCTTTCAACTTCGTAAAGAACCAACGCATCGCTAAATCATTCTCTCCATCGACTATACCGAAACGCAAGAGGGTAAATTTGGATGTTGGGATCTTGACAAGTAGCAATAATCAACTTACCTTCGTATCTAGCCTTCAGGGTTGTACCGTCGACTAGAATTAGGGGTCGCATTGCCGTACGAAATCCTCGAATGCACTGTGCAAGGGCCATGAAGAAATACTTGAAGCGATTCCCATTCTCCGTATCAATATAAAATGCTGATCCAGGATTAGTTTTCTCCATGTTATGGCAATATCTGGCCAATTTGGCGTAACTTTCCTCGGCCGAACCCATTAAATCCTCCAATGCGCATTCTTTGGCCTTCCAGGCTTTCTGATAGCTCATAACCACCCCGTAATCTCGTCGGAAGTCATTGATGATGTCCGAAGGTCTGTAGATCGTTCGTGGGTCCTGAAACTTGTCCTTATTTGTCGACCAATGAACCATGCCCGGGCTTGCCTGTGATCATTTCGACGAATACCCATTTCGCAAGTATGTTCCCGTGCATACTTACGAATTACAAAGCACTCATTCGTGTCCATTTTTGTCGCTCGCAAACGCCAATGACAACCGTCGTCAATGCAGACAATTGTGTACGTTGACTTGTCCGATTTTTTAACTTTAAACTCAAAATTGTTTCTTAAAGCAATCCGATGCACTGCTTCCTGCAAATGTTTTTTTTGTTTCGAACAGTTGCTCGACATATACATCTTCATCATCTGGAACTGTACGGGAACAATTAGAAGTACGTGTACTGATCCCATCTTGTGAACTCGACCCATGTCTTCGATGGGATAAAGCAATCAAATCTTCATTCGTAAATTCATTTTCATTCTCGTTGGAATGAACCATCGAGGGAATCCTGTGCGTATTGGTGAGGTGATGAACCACTGTATCGGGAATAACCACATCATTCTCACGAGCTATCTCCACTGTGTTCCAAAAATCATTCACATTACGATCCCCTCCATCGAGCTCTTCATGTTCACCGCCAGGGACATTCTTTTCCACTAAATTTACGCAGAGAGGAGTAGTCATGGGAAATTGGTTCAATGCAAATAGAGCCTTCATGCAATGTTCAGATGTAACCTTTACAGGTGGAACTGGAATTGATGAATGTTCGTTGTTCCATAGAAATCCCAATTCCATATCGTATTGGGCGGGATCGACATTGAGCATATTATGTATCTCACTGTACATTTCTGCATACGACGTACTTGATGTTATTAAAATCGGAATTGTGCCATGTATTTCACTTGTCCATTTCCATTCCCATTGACCATTTACATCCTCTTCAAATTCACCAAAGTGAAGAACTGGGACTGCAACTGCCATATTTGCTGCATCAGACAAAATATTTTGTTAAAAAAAAAAATTAACGAAAATTTTTCAACCCGGACATCCGGTGTAAGGTAGATTGGCGGGGCCGGAGTCCGGGCGCGGAGTGCGGGCGATGCCGGAGTCCGGTGTGCGGGTCCGGACGTTCCCGCACTTTGCGGGCCCGGGAAGTCAGGGGTGCGGGCCGGGACTCCGGACTCCCGACGTCGCTGGGCGTGCGGGCCTGCACGTCCGGAAGTCCGGGCCCGCACTCCCGGCACTCCCGGACGTGCGGCGTGCGGGCCCGCACGTCCGGAAGTCCGGACCCGCACGCCCGCACGTCCGGGCCCGCACTTGCGGGAGTGCGATTTCTCTGTATATCATAAAATTTGTCTGAAAAATCTCATACACAAGTGAAATTTTTTGCTCGTTTTTATTAAAAAAATTATATAGTTCATTTAAGAACATAAATTTTTCATATACATAGAAAAAAGATTTAAAAATTAATAAAATGTACATTATAATTTCATCGAAACCCAATTAAAAATACGTAAATATACTTACCGATTTCGCTGATGGCTGTGAATAATATTTACTTGTTGATCGTTTGATAAATTTGTCTGTTTTCAAGTTTGAAACAGATGAAAAATGAAACTGTTTTTATCTGTGTTGGAATAAATCGATAAAGAAAGTAATTTGATTTTAAAATTTTAAGTGGGAAGTGTTTGGCCTTTTATATAACTTAAAAAAGGGTATTATTGTCTTTAAACATTAACATATAATTGTAATTGTATATTATTTTAAGGGTACTTTTGTCATTCCACCTCAAAACGGCTATTGCGGTGAATGGTTAAAAAAAGGGGCAAATTCTAAAATGGTTGCTTTGACAAAGGTATTTTAAAAAGTACCCCGTGAAATAAATATGGACAACTCCTAATCAGAATAAGTATAAATGTATAATTCAAATTTCAAGCCAACAAAACAGATCATTCCTAAGTTCAATTTCCAGTGTCATAAAAAAAAATCCCATGTCATTATTCGGTACGTGACTTTCAAACAATTTAGACAATCAAATGCTTGGACGAAGTACACTTATTAACCAATTAAAACGAGGAAAAAAAAGAAACAGCCAGAAAGTCCACATTGTCGTGATTGCTCTCTTCTCCAACTCAACACCATGTGTTACTAAGCTCAATTGGAGATAAATAGGGGTGGACAAAACCCAAACCAACCCGAGTAAACCGCCAAACTCGACAGATTTGGGTCGGTTTTTTTGCTTTTTTTGGGCGGGTTTCGGGTTGCGTCGGGTTATGGGTTATCAACCCAAACCCGATCGAAACCAACCAAACCCAACCCGAAACCCAAATTTTTTTAAAAAAAATGAAAAACGACGTTAAAAACCGAACCATAAAGGCTAAAAAGCCAAATCGCTTTCACGAATCACGCGGCGGCGCAGCACTCTGCTCTCTCGCTCAATCCCCCTATCTCCCCTCTCCTCTCCGACCATCCCAACCCTCCCCACCCACACAGCGGCGCAGCTTGTTTCACAATGGTGTCAGGTGTGTTGAGTATTATTTTTTTTGGGTTTTCAAGTTCTTGTACATGCTTTAGAACAACTGCTCAAAATTCGTTTTTATCCCTCACAACCCATTTTTCATTTTTTATAAGAGTGCATCCAGCACTGACATATCAAAACATCACAGATTTGAGGATTAAGATTCTTTATAGGATCGCGACCGGCTCAATAATTTACCTTCAATTACCACCGTAAGTTTTGAAGCTCACATCCAGTTTCTTTTTCGTTTTCCGACTGGAGATTTAAGTTTTGTGATTAATTTATTCATTTCTTATTTGACCGTTGTTAGTCGTTTTGTAATTATTCGATCTATATATTGAATGTGAGTTTAATTTGTTAATCCTCTGAATTTGGGTAATTCAATTAGCAATTTGTGAAGATCAACTAGAATTCACAATGTAAGTTGATTTATCCCTTACAGAATTGAAATTCACGCCAGTGATTTCCACACATCTTATTTTCTTTTTGGCAATCCTCTTATGTTGTGCAGAATCTCCTAAGGCGTGAACCACTTAAGCTTGTAGATGGTGGCCAATCACAGAGAACATTTATTTATATAGAGGATGCTATCGAAGTTGTTCTATTGATGATAGTATGTCAAGTTTTTCCCCTATTACTTTTGTTTGACTTTAGCATGTGGAATTAGTTTTTTGACATTTGATGACTATATTTATGTTATTTTATATCAAAAAATTGGATTATTTTAATTTTTGTGCAATTAATTTATCTCAAACCGACCAACCCAACTCAACCCGACCGACAAATAATTGGGTTGGGTTGGGTTGGATTTCGAACAAACCAACAATGTTGGGTTGGGGCAAAAACTGACCCAGCCCAACCCAACACACGCTCACCCCTAGAGATAAATGCAAAAGCACTGATGTAAACCACATCAAACAAACAGAAAAGAAAAATTTGCAGACTTTTCTTGACACACAAAAATATGGCCCAATCGAATGGTCCAAAGAATGAAGCCTAATGAGGAGATTCGAAGGATAAACCTAAAACGGGACCATGTAAAAACCCAAGACAGAGTTATGAAACGGAGGCCCACCATCGCCCAAGCTTACAAGACGCCTAAGATCAGAGCGAGTATAGTGTCTTATGATTATTTAAAGCGACGGCCCCCCTCATCGCCCAAGATCGCAATACGCCCAGAGGCTGGGCGAGTTACGTCTTGTGGATCATTTAAAGCAACGGTTATTGAAACGGTTAACAAGCAATCTTATCACAGTCCACGATCCAAGAATCTTTGTTGCAAGAAATTAAGTAATAGAAATAATGGCAGTGGTTAAAACGACAGTTCCTTGATTAGTCAGCCATTATGGAGAAAGTTGGTAGTTACATGGCGATAAGTAGTTTTTGACGGGTCTACAAGAAAACTGTCAGGGAAGTATAAAAAAAAGAGATAGCATGGATGAAGGACCCCGATCAAATCACTCTCGAACAAAGAATATATAATTTCGTTTATTTTAATTTCTTATCGTTAAACTTTCAATTGCTTTGTGTGTTTGTGACCCTTGGAGACATTTCGCTTCTTGCCATTGTAATCTTCATAAATAAAGCACCCATTATTGGGATTTTATCTCAAGATGTTTGTTTCTTACACAATCGTCTGAACCATCTTTTAATTGTTAGCGACTTCCCGCGTGAAATAATTTGGCACGCCCAGTGGGACAATTGGTGTTTGAAGTCTGAAGATACGAAGAGTGAAGCAATATGCCTCATAAGAACTCCGATAAGGAGCCAACAAGCCAATGAATAGTCTAGTATGTGATGGAACGATATGAGGAGCAGCAAAGTACTCCAGGAACATAGGGACAGAACCAAAGTCGTTATGAGCCAATGACGGAGTTGAGTCCTCGAACCATCGTGCATTGTTTGGTGAACTCACACAAGATGTCGTTGAACAGGTAAATTTACAAAATGTTCATAATATGGAAAGATTTATTCAAAATGGGAATGTACATTATGACAACATGGACAAACAACTAAACACTCTAAATGAAATCATAAATAAGTTAGTGGGCCAAATTAGTCAACCAGTTATGCCAAGTATAGGGAATCATTTTCAATCCAGGACGATTGTGGGATATAATTCTCCGGTCCTAAGTCTGAATCAAGGAACAGAACCGCCCTTTGGACCGTCTACTTCAAACCAATAGGGTAACGAAATGGCAAACTTGAATAGTGGTAATAGAGCATCAAACCTAGGGGTAACCCAAATGCAAAAGACAATGTCCAAACTAATGGACATAATACCCCACGAATCAATGATAGCGGAAATACTCAGGTTTATGGTAACAATGGTTTGAATAGTAGCGCTTTTGCCACATACCAAGTACCAAATGTTAGGCCTCAAGTAGTCCTACCAATGAATCAACCTATAAGAGTCCCGTATGATCCCAACGTTGTGTTGATGAGTCAAATTACAGAGATAGTACATGATCAAATGGTTTTTGGGATGCTTCCCTTTTATTAGGCCGACCTACACAAAGTCATATCTTGATTGGGTAGATCAAACATATCCCTGGCCTAGATGGTACAAAATTCTAGAATTTTCATTGTTTACCAATTTGGGAAAAGTTTCAACCCTGGAACATATAGGGTGATTCACGTTGCAATGTGGTGAAATAACTGACTATCACAAAATAAGACTGTTCCCTAGTTCGTTAATAGGGGTAGCCTTCTCATGGTTTATTAACTTGCCAAAAAATTCTGTCCAAACATGGTAACAACTAGAACAATTGTTCCACTCTCAGTTTTACAAGACAAGACTGAATCTGAAGTTACGTTGGCCGACTTGACGAATTTACGTCAACTGCCAAATGAATGAGCAGAAAGTTTCCTTCATAGGTTTAAAATAGTTAGGAGCAAATGTTTTGTGCCTTTACCTGAAAAAGAGTTTGTCAAAATCGTTTAAAATTGTTTGAGCTTCGATCTAAAAAAGAAATTCTAGGACAAAGAGTTTCCTGACCTTTTCCAAATGAGTGCTAATGTGGTTAGATATGAACGCTAATAAGAGAGGAGGAACAAATGAAAAACTCTAGAAAAATGGCTTATTATAGAGACCCGAATTTTGACGTTCATGCTGTTATGACGAATATTATGAGCAGACATAGATGTATTTGGCCGAATTAGTTAAATGAGATGCATATGCTTGTCCTATAATGACCAAATTTAGAGCGACAGACGAGAATGAGCCTATAAAAAATGAAAATAAAAAGGCTAGGGTATTCTCATTTGATATGACCAAAACTAATCTTATATTTGACAAATTGTATTAATCTTTTTCAAAATAGACTCCTCTTAGACATACAAGTCTAAGATTAAGGTATTTGGATAAGTTTAAAGTTCTAATCAGATAGGGTTCGTCTACATTTGGGCGAGAAAGCATCTTGGGAAAAGGGGAGTAGCCGAGGTTATGTATTTCGAGGTATTATCTCGAGGACTGATGTCGCCAAATTTCGTAGAAACAATAATGGATGTCCTCGAGGATGATCGAGGACCACATGGGACCCCGAGGATGAGGCATCTATTAGTGAGTAAGTATGGATGCATGAGATTATAGTTCTCAAGCTCACAGTATGACCATATCACCATCAAAATTTATAAATAATTTTATTTTATTTTAGACCAAACACGAGTTAAATGATTGTTTGATATCTATATAGTGTCGTTCTGTTGAGCAAGTGGATATAAGTTGAGATCCAATCTCTTTACATAAATATAAATTAGCGGACCAAAATTTGGCCTAATGAAGATGCAAAAATTGCCATCACAGCCGACGTGGATGATAGGGACAGCAAGATCTGATTGCTATGCGTGTTAACTAGTAGATCGCCAAAGTCCCTGTAATCGATGACACGTTTCACCATTTCCCTAAATGTATCCTGACCTATTCACCATAAAAATTCACTTGGTCCCCAAAAATATCTTGTTTGGTCTCTCTGTCAGCCTCTGCGTCTATGATCCCAATCTTCTATCCATTAACCTACCCACCCCCAACCCATACTGTGGTTTTTAAGTTGTGTATGTATATATCATTATATCTGGCTCATGTTATTGGCTGAAAGAGACGGTCTCAAGAAAGATGACAAGGATGAAATTTGAGGTGAATGTTTCTTCAGAATCTGATATTTTGTTACTTAGTCTTTTTTTTTTTTTTTTTTTATAAGTAATAATCCCCAGATTCAGAAAATATTTCTTGGGATTTAGATTTTATATAAGAATGTGGTGTAGAATTGTTGCATTGATATTTACAGCAATTGGATGGTTTGGTTTCTAGCAGTTTCTGGCTTATCCCAGAAGGTAACTTAAAAGAAACTGTTATTCTTTGTTTGGTACTTACGACTGCACAGTATTAAACAATATTTAAAGGAAGATTTTTGTGCCAATTTTCTTGTCCTGAAATAAAAAGTTAAGACTTTGTCTATCAATCTAATTCATGACTATGACATACCAAACATAGCCCAAAGATCTTTATGCTAATTTTTCTGGCCTTGGATAGTGAAGTTCCATTAGTGGTACTGGTATCTGATATTTCTAGCATTTTAGAAAATGGAGAATTTGTTTAACAGCCTTGTCAAATGACAAATAATAACATTGGTTAAATAAACTCATTTCAATGTTTTTTGATAAAATAGCCTTCAACCATCAAACACAATAAACAAACAATGTCAAATGTCATGAATACCCTCACAATTGGAAAAGACCCTAACACCCTTATCAATCCAATTAAATCCCCCAAATCAATTTTTGATCCCCAAAATCACAGTAACTCGTTTTCTTCTCTTCAACTATTCTTGCTACTCTAAAATCCTATTCTTCATTATATTCTTCACATATTTGGGTATTTTATGAATATTTATCATCAATATTAAATCTCATTTACATTTGAAGAAATAAGAATTTACATTTTTGTACTTAGTGTGTTTTTTATGTTGTTTGCAACTATTGGAAGGTAATGACACTCCAACTGTTATCCGAAATGTAGAACGTCATTCCAGTCGTTTTTCGCTACGTAAACGGTACTACAGTCGTTATCTACTGTGGTTTGATTTTTTTTCAACGAAACAACCTCTAATAATGGACTCATGACGTAAATAACATAGAAAAATTGACCATGTCACAAAGAAATGTTGAAATGACATAGCTTTTATATTATCGAGATAGTGAAATCACAAGTCGTCCCACTCATATGTGTCGATTAAATTAATAAGCATATCTCTTAACTTTTGTACATGTCATGTGCATATTATAATGTAAATAAACTCAACCTAATATTTTTCAAGGCACAAATATGTCGTGGCTACTTACAGTCATGTTTACACATACAATAACGTGTCGTTTTCTAGTCCAATAACGACATTTGTGTCGCTTTCAAGTCCAGTAACGATACTTGTACCGTTATGTTGATTTCTCAAATACTTTGCTTCCTTTTCAACGCAATGATCTCAAAAATTGGATTTCCTAACTTGAGAAAGTCAGAAAGTTGGTCAAGTGACAAAGAACAGTTGAGTTGACATAGGTTATATGATATCGAGTTGGTGAAATCACAAGTCATTGTATTGATTCGTTAGAAAATATAATTAATGAGCTTATCTCTCAACTTTTGTAAACGGCATATCCATCTTTCAACTTAAATGAGTTCAATCTATTGGTTCTCGAGGGCATGGATAGGTTGTGGCTGCTTATACTTGGGTTTATAGACAGAACGTCACATGTGTCGTGTAACGGTAAATGTGCCATTCTAATGATTTCTCCAATATTTTGCTTCCTTTCAGCCTTAATGACCTTAAGCATTTTACCCGATGACCTAAGGAAGTCAGAAATGTCGATTAACTATTTTAGATACTTGTTTATTGACAGAACGACACAAAGTGTCGTTTAACGACACGTGTCGTTCTGATAATTTCTCGAATATTTTGATTCCTTTCTGCCGCTACGACCTCAAGCATTGTACCCCCTAACTTAAGGTAGTCGGAAATGTCGATCATTTGAAAAATAATGATAGAATAGACATAGATTATATGATATCTTGTTTGTGAAATTAAAAGTCATTGTATTGATTCGTTAGAAAATGTAATTAATGAGTGTAACTCTCAAATTTTTTGCACGACATGTCCATCTTGCAACTTAAATAAGTTCGAATGATTGAATATCGAGGTTCAGAGGGGTCGTGGCCGCTCGTACTCGTGTTTATTGACAGAACATCACAAGTGTCGTGTACAGGCACATGTGCCGTTCTGAAGATTTCTCCAATATTTTGCTTCCTTTTAGCTTTAACGACCTTAAGAATTGTACTCAATGACTTAAGGAAGTCAGAAATGTTGATCAGCTGTTTTAGATACTTATTTATTGACAGAACGACACAAGTGTCGTTTAACGGCACATGTATCGTTCTGATGATTTCTGCAATATTTTGATTCATTTCCACCGCTACGACCTCAAGCATTGTACCCCCTGACTTAAGGAAGTCGGAAATGTCGATCATGTGAAAAATAACGATAGAATAGACATAGATTATATAATATCTTGTTGGTGAAATCACAAGTCATTGTATTAATTCGTTGAAAATATCAGTGTTCTAAAAAGCGCGCCTAGACGCGAAGCGTGATGAAAACGCTTCATCTTGAGCCAAAGCGAAAATTAAGCGGTCAAAGTTGTTGTTGACACTTAATGCTCGCCTAGGCGTACCTAGGCGTGCCTAGCCTAAGCGGAAATTAAGCGGTCAACGTTGTCGTTGACCGCTTAATGCTCGTCCATGCGTGCTTATAATTGTGTTTATAGACAGAACGACACAAGTGTCGTTTTCTTTACAGTAACAGCACAAGTGTCATTCTAGTGTGTCTTTCATTCTCAAACATTGGATCCATAAAGTATACAAGAAAAGTTGTTCACGTGACAAATAATGATTGAAGTGACATAAAGTATTTGATATAAAGTTGATGAAAGCACGAGTGATTCTATTATTTTCAACAAAATACGAGTAATGAGCATATCTCTCAATTTTTTAAATGTTATGTCCATCCTACAACTTATATGAGTTCAACTTCTTATTTCTCGAGGAACTGAGGGGTCGTGGATGCTTAAAATCGTATTCATAGACAGAACGGCATAGGTGTTGTTTTATTATCGGTATGACGCTTGAACAGCTATGTTGATTTCTCATTTATTTCCGTTTGTTTCCAACTCAACAACCTTCAGAATTGGACACTCTAAGTTGTGTCATTCTTACAGTAATAGAAGTTTATATTTCGGTAACGTCATTTGTACCGTTCTCTTATAACTTTTCACCTCAATAACAACACTGATGTCATTCTCAGATGCCTTTTAAATCCTGTAAACTCATTTACGTTATTTATGACATTGTTAAACTTTCTATGTTACATACGTTAGGTAGTCTATTATTAAATGTTGTTTTGTTGAGATTTCCAGATATAGATAAAAATTTCGGAACGACATAAGTGTCGTTACTGGACATGAAAATGATACTTGTGTTGTTACGTTTGTAAATACGAGTATAAGCAGTCACAACTCATTCGTTCTTTGAAAAATAATAATTGGAACGTATTTATGTTGTAATATGCACATGACACGTACAAAAGTTTATAGATATGTTCATTAACTTAATCAATACATAAGAGTGTGACGACTTATGCTTTTACCATCTCAATAATATAAATGTCATATCATTTCAATCATTCTTTGTGACCAATCAATCATTTTGTGTTATATACATTAGTGGGTCCATTATTAGAGGTCATTTCGTTCAAAAAATCGAACTACAGCAGATAACGACTGGAGTGTCGTTTTACGTTGTAGATAATGACTGGAGTGTTGTTTTACATTTCAACTTACAATTGGTGTGTTAATATCATCCAATGATTGCAAACAACACAAAAATCACACTAAGAGACTGTTTGGTACGGCTTAAAATCCAATTAAAATTGAAAATATGGTCGTTATTGGGTCCCACCCGTCTAATAAAAGTCAACAATAACGGTTATATTTTCAATTTTAATCTGATTTTAATTTCTACCACACACCCTCTAAATACGAAAACAATAGCAACTAAATATTATTTAATACTATATTTAATGATAAAAATACAATCTACACGAGATTTCTAAGATCTTATTTCTGCTTTCTTTAAGTGCGTGATTTTTCAATGTAGATAATATGCTAACCAAGCTCTTGTTCAAATACTCACAAGATACCCAAAATAAGTGAAATATATGATAAAGAACATAATTTTAGGGTAGCAAGAATAAAGAGTGAAGAGAAGAAATAGGTGATTGTAATCTTACGGACCTAAAATTGAAGAAAATGGAAAGGGGAAGAAGAAGAAGAAGAAGTCGTTACTTTTTTTTTTTTTTTTTTAAATAAAAATTAGGGTTTTAAGGTGGAGGAGAATGAAATGAGAAAAACTAGATGATATTAAGGGCGTGTTCGGTAGAGATTAAAATTGAAAAATTAGCCGTTATTGTTAAACACTTTTATTAGACAGGTGAGACTCAATAACGACTATATTTTCAATTTTAATTGAATTTTAAGCTAGGACGAACAAGCCCTGAGTTAACAATTAGAGGAGAATTTTGTCATTTTACCAACTAAAATATTTCACATTTTTTAATTTGTTTTTAGCATTGGTCAAAGGCATTTAACCAAATACACCGTCTGGGGTTAAATGGCCAAATTCCCCTTTATAAAATGACAATTTCTTCCCTTCCCTTTCTTAGTAGTTATCCCATTTCTTGTTGTATTTCATTATTGATAGATTCAATTGGATAAGTTCTCTCTCCGGACAGCCTATCCAGTTGCAAGTTGCTGATCTGGACTTTCAATTTATATCGTGTAAAGTTGATTTCTTTTCAAGAGTAGTCTCAATTGAGTGAAGAAAATTTTATTGTCAATCAAGGATAATTGATGGAGAAAAAGCAGAAGAAGTTTCTTACTGTAGCACCCTTCGAGTGTGCTTGGCGGGACGATTTGAGGTTTAGGGAAGCCGGAAGGGGTTGTGTAGCGTTTGATGCTTTTGCGCACAACGATGTCACGATTGTCTTTAGGGAGCAGGCAGGGAGTCAGCATTACCATTACAAAAGGGATAATAGTCCACACTACACTGTGATTATTGGTAGTCATAGAAATAAACGATTACATATCGAGGTTGATGGGAAAACTGTAGTCGATGTGGCCGGAGTTGATCTCTACTGTTCGTCGACGTTTCAGAGCTATTGGATTAGCATATTTGATGGGTTGATTAGCATTGGAAAGGGGAGATATCCTTTTCAGAATCTTGTTTTTCAGTGGCTTGATTCGAATCCGAATTGTAGTGTTCAGTATGTTGGACTTAGCAGTTGGGATAGACACGTCGGGTATCGGAATGTTAATGTTCTTCCACTCACACAAAACCATATATCTTTGTGGAAGCATGTAGATTGTGGTGAATACGAGGGGGTGGATGATGGGAAAGAAGAATTGGAAGAAAATCTTGGAGATTATGAAAATTGGGGGCTTGAAAATTTTCTAGAGAATTGGGAACTCTCCGATGTGTTTTTCATTGTTGGAAAAGAGGAAAGGGCTGTCCCGGCACATAAGATCATATTGGCGGCATCCGGGTTTCACGATTTTAGTTCTTCAGATGAAGATGTCATCCATCTCCAAGATGTTAGCTATGCCGTGCTCCACGCACTCCTTGAATACATATACACTGGCCACACTATGGTTAGTCTCCATTTCTGGTGAATTATCTCTCATGTATTCGATTATGAGTTATGACAAGTATTTTTCTTTTTCTATTCTATTTTAGTGATTATTAATTTGGCATTGCAAGTTCCTTACTTCTGCAGTTAAATAGAGTAACAGAGAACATTACCATTTAATGAGAAGGAAGAAATTGCAGAAGAATCTGCTTAAGTGTCTTCAACATTTCATTCTTGATATATCATCACTGAATGTACTTTATATATCTCTATGGAACAATTACTGTCTGCTGCATGATGAATTAGAGTATATGCATTGCTTCGTTGCAATTGATTTTGGTTCACTAGGAAGTTTAACTTTTGACTCTTTCTGCTTCCGAGACATAGATTTTTGCTTTTAACTGTCCACTTGCACTTGAGCATCAAGACTACATAAACTACACACATTCCTTGCTTTGTCATTGTCATGATGCTTATATTGAATTCAACTGTAATTTCTTTTTCATAAAGCGGATTATTATTGACGTCAGTATTTCTAATAGCTCTTATATGTACAATTGATGTAGATTCCGGAGTCACATCTCAGTTCTCTAAAAGCCCTGAGCTTGCGGTTTGAAGTGATGACTTTGGTCAAGAAATGCGAAGAAATGATAGAGCGCTTTAAACTCAATAAGAAACTCTTTAACTCTGGTAAAAATGTAGAGATATCATATCAAAGCTCTCGGCTCCCGTGTATCACTGTTTACCCATACAGATTACCCATTGACGTAAAGAGGCTTAATCATTTTCGCTCGACCGGTGAATACAGTGATGTAGAAATTTATATTGAAGGTCATGGTTTTGTTGCACGGTCACATAAGATCATCCTTGGTTTATGGAGTTACCCTTTTACAAAGGTACACTCACTTTAATCTACTTTGTTGTTTGGATCCTTCCTTCATATCATAAAACATTAAGTGCATGCTTGGTCTACAATAGCGAACAGAAGAACCCATTTACACAATTGGTCTAAAGTTATCAACTGGATTGTTCTGCTTTACCTAAAGATTATAGACCCTCTACCCCAAACTCCCACTATTGCCCGACCCACCCTGTAAAATGAATTATAGAAAATGTGTGTCAGATTTAATGGGGTAATTGATCACTCATGAAACTTCATGGAAGCAACGAATGTACTTGATAAGTCAGAGTCATTACAGATATGTGATCAAATGATATATCTTGATGAAAATTCCCCCCTACAGCTGCCCAACAAAAAATAAAAAGTATAATTTAAAGGTCATGAAGAAAATAGATTATTTTGTTTGATAACTGGATAATTTTGTTAATGTGTAATGCATGACGCAAGTAAGATCTGGCAAAATCCTACTTTGAAAGAGTTTTTGTAAGTAAAGAGTGAAATATTACCATTCAATTCATGCGTTGGAGGAAAAATAGAAGGTTTAGAGTTTTCCTTGTGGTACTTTCAATATCCATGTGAATTTCTCTACACTTGTTTCTTTTTTGTACTAGGACATGATTAATGGTGGAAATATTGAAATATGCAGATGTTCACAAATGGAATGAGTGAGAGTGCTTCCTCGAAGGTTTTCTTTAAAGATGTTTGCTTTGAAGCATTCTCAATTATGCTGGACTTCATGTATGGTGGAGAAGTTTACAAAGAAGATTCAGTTCTCGTGGATACCTTGCTACTTCAGCTTCTTTTCTTAGCGGATCAGTTTGGGGTTACTGTTCTTCATCAAGAGTGTTGCAAAACACTTTTAGAACATCTAGCAGAGGTAATATGGTAACCTTTACCTTTCGGGGTTTAAAACAATAGTGGTCACTATTTTTTTGTAGTTGGTTGCTGAACTTAAAACTTCATTTCAAAAGAAGTTCACTGAACTTAAACATGTGTTACAATTTGATCATTTTGCTAGTGTTGGTTTTATTAAACAAAAAAGTTGGCATGGAGTCTAGTTGGCAGCTTAGGTGGCAAATAACTTGTTTACCATGTCACCATTTTTCCGTGAGTCAAACTTAGATAAACGGAAACAAACTTTCAGTTCAGTAACCAACATGAACTTTTGCTAAACATTTAGTGAGTGCTGGTGTATTTAACCGTTGTCACATAGTTCAGATTCGAGTCTAAAGAATTTCTCCTTGAATTATTTACCACTGAATCAAAATCCTAGACGGGGACAACAATTTAGAAAATCGAGAACTGGTGCAGTGTCAGGATTGTGAACACGAGCGGAGATCATATTTGACAATGAATTATAAAGTATTGATACATCTCATCTATATATTATATGCAGGGATGGAGTTCTCATAATTGAGGAAGGTCACACAACAACTTTTTCTGTTATGCCAAGTTTAATGGACGAGGAAGCAGACAGTTTTGGCAAAGTATTTGGGTAAATTTGTGGGGCTAACTTTTGGACTTTGTTGCAGGATTCTGTGTGCCCAATTCTGCAAGTTGTTTCATCCGTTCCTTCGTGTAAACTCATTGAAGAAACCTGTGAAAGGAATTTTTCCATGCATTTTGATTACTGCACAACTGCGAGCATTGATTTTGTCATGCTAGAGGAAGCAACCTTTGGCAACATTCTCCAGGTGAGTTCTTCTTTTCTCAAAGGTTCATTGATAGAGAATACATTACAAAACATCAAAAGCAGTCTTCTCCATCTGGAACATCTTATGTTAACTTATTTACTTTTCATGTCCACGCCTTGAGAAATAAGTAGAAGTACTTGAAAGTAAATTTTAAGCTCAGCCAAACTCGTCTAAGCTTAAAGTTACTTGTAAGTAGTAACTTCTTTGTTCCCCAAAACATGTTGCCAAAAAAGAGAGTAACTTCTTACTGTGTTCACTTATTTTTCAAAGCAGTACTTTTTTAGGCTTAGCCAAACATGCTCCTTTCTATGAAAATTAAGTGAATTGACTATAATATGTAAAATATCATACTTATTTTGTGATAAGTTGGTAAGAAATTTAAGATTATGATTTATATGTTAGATGCATATTATCTTTGTTGAAGTATTGGCATTTTGGCCGGGGAATTTATCAAATATAATATGTATATTGCAGCATCCAGATTTGACAGTAACCTGTGAAGAACGGGTTCTTAATGCAATCTTACTTTATTGCTCCCAATCAAAGGAGTTAAATGCATGGGACAGAGTAGATGAGAAGCTGCTGAGTTCAATTCCTGAGCTTATTTTTGGTGAAAGGCTCAAGTCTCTCGAATTATTTTTAAATTTTGTACGGTTCCCCTTACTTCCTTGTGAAGTGCTTAAAAAGGTATGCCTTAAAACATCAAGATATGAAGTAGATGCTTGGGAATTTCATATGAGTTTTCTAAATGTGAAAAAATGTTAAAATATTGCAGCTGGAGAGGAGCAATCTTAGCAGACATATTACTACTTTCCGTCAGATGGTATGTGAAGAAAACTTGCACAAAAGATATCTATGGTCTGAAGTCCATCATAGATTATTCTTTATCTCTTCTGGAAACTGATACGGCATTTGACAGGTGAAAGAGGCCATTTCTTTTCTGGAATTTGGATTTACTGGTCCTGACAAAGGTCTAAAGTAAGTATAAGACAGTAAAATAAGTTCACAACTTTTCTACTTCTCACGGTGAAATACTGTAAAGATGTATCTATTATCCCCCTCAGAATTGGTAAACTCATAGCTATGTAATCATAACCAATGTTCCTTTCTTTCCTTTTCATCTTGGGTTCCCATGCTAGGCCATTCTGTGGACTGTCCAAGGAAAACTCTGCGGGTACGTCTGGCCTGGCATCCTTGGCCTTGTTTTCATAAAATGTGAGTGGTGGGAATATCTTGGGCGTTGGACTGAATAGTCTATCTAACAACCCAACATTTTGGTCCTTGAATGGAAGGGGATTTGTTTATTTAAATTTTTATTAAGAAAATAAATAGCCCACATGTGTCCTCACTGCCTATCTGGTGGTGGTGAGCCATGAAAATTTTCATCGGGCCCTGCACTGCCACTTTACACTGGATTTTATTCAGAAAATTTTGCACTGGTTGGTTTTTATATTCCTAGTAAGCTCATGTTTGTGAAAATCCAGATGATGATCACAAATTAACCACGCTTAGTCTTTTCCCTGCCACGTCTTCTGAAGAAGTTAGTTTCAGGTCCTCATTGAGGTAGATAATCCTTAACATCCCACCCCTTCTTGCTTAAAATTAAAATAAGACTGGATCCGCAAAATTTGCTCATTTTATTCTCTGCTAGTATCGTGAGTGATGTGTCTTGTAGGGCTGTGTACTGATGTGGTTTTTATACCCGAAATTTGGCATCACGGAATCCTTTCTGATGATGATGATGTATATATACCTTGAATATGTAAATTTCTGGTGATCAACTACAAATGCTGGTTGACTTTGCAGTGTCAAATTTCAACATAGGAGATCGAGTTTTCGGGAGCTCCAGTTCATATGTGATGGAGACAGCAACGGACTGTTGTATTTTGCGGGGACATCATATGGGGAACACCAATGGGTAAATCCGGTTTTGTCTAAGGTAAACTTATAAACTTCTCTTTACTCTGTTTCTTGTAGAATTATCAAATTGTCCCTTGCACTAAAACTGTAATATTTCAGAGAGTAAGCATTACTGCGAGTAGTCCTGTTTCAAGATACACCGACCCTAAGGTTTTGGTTTCGAGGACTTACCAGGTATGCTTTTTAAGTTTTCAACATTTTTACTTGTTAGAACATGAATGAAATAAATTTATTCTGTACTAGGGCACATCCTTTGCCGGGCCTCGAGTCGAGGATGGGAGAAACACTGCATGGTGGATGGTTGATATAGGCCCCGATCATCAGGTTCGGATAGTTCTAATGTGGCATGTTTGGTAGGAGGATTTGATAGTATTGGGATTAAAGAATTAAAAAAAAAGTTGAAATTTTGTTCATCCTAGTGTTTAATACTACCTACAAACATGCACGTATAAAGGAAGAATTTTTTGATCAATATTTATTGATCAAATTGATGCAGCTCATGTGCAATTATTACACGCTGAGGCAGGACGGATCTAGAGCTTTTGTTAGGTGTTGGAATTTTCAGGTAAAGTACATGTTTAAACTTTAAACGTATATTGCTTCATAACTAGAGGTTTAGAAAGGGTGGCACGGCCATTTCACATGCTGAGCCCGTGAGGATCGAAGCTCAATCCTTTGGGCACGTGGGCATGTAAGGGTTGGGCCTGATAAGCCGGACTGCCCTCTCCATATTTACACCTCTATTTCAAATTTGCATACTACTATTTTTTGCAATTCTGATGAAGATGTGTTATGGTCGGACAGGGTTCTTTGGATGGCAAGAATTGGTCGAACTTGAGAGTACATGAGAATGATGAAACGATATGCAAACCTGGTCAATTTGCATCATGGCCGATTATTGGTCCCAACGCTTTGCTCCCGTTCAGATTCTTTAGAGTAGTCTTAACGGAACCTACCACTGATGTTACCAACCCGTGGAGCTTTTGCATTTGCTTCTTTGAGCTCTACGGTTACTTTCGTTAACTTTGTTGTGGATTCTGTGGAACAGAATGTTGGCTAACGTTCTTGTAAATAAGGACCGTGTAGTTGAAATAAATTCAGTGGACACTTTTTTCAAGTCTGTAAATTTGTCTAGTGTATCTCTGGTTTCCAAGCGCTGATTCGTGCTTAAATTCCTGGGTCTTACATTACTATTTTCGGGCGAGGATTACCTTTCTTTTATGGACAATGTGCAAGTATAATGGCCAAAGTCCAATCAACTTTGAATATAAATACTTTTAATATATAATAGATGCATTTCATTTATAGAAGATTTATTATTTAATTTAATTAATATTTTAATAAATTAAATAATAGAATTCATATGTTTAAATCTTGGTAATTTGTTAATCACGATGAATTGTGATTGTAAGTTACAAATTACACATGACTAAATTTTAAATCATCTGTGGTTGTAAATAATATCATTATTACGAAGAGACCATAACGACATTTCTTACTTGTAAAGCAAGTAGTCGATCTTATAAGTTAAAGTGGGGTGACACTTCAATGAACATGTTGATATTATATTATAGAATAAAACATTAGAGACTTGTTGGAGAGATTTTACATGAATAACTATCTGAGTGTCAGTGGTTAGTCTCTAACGTTCGTTAGTGAATTTGGTCTTTCGACTTGAGGTTATCATAATGTCTTATATGATGATAGTCATACTTTAGTGATATTGGATGTTGTTGTGTCAAGGATCGCTAATACGACATTGTTGGGGTATGTCAAGAATCATATGAAGATTATGAATAATCAATAGATAATTCCACTTTTAAATAGTAAGAAATTATAATCTACACTTCATTCAGCTAAGTTGATTGGTCAATGTGTGTTCATAAGTCGAAAAAGAGTTTTCGACTTATATTGACTTAATAGTAGGATGAAAAATATAATTGATAATTGAGATATACAAATATTCATACCTCATAATTAGTTGAATCATATTGACGAAATGATTATAGTTTCACGATAAACGAATAAATTTGATTTTGTTGTACCGCATGACATTTTTCATTGCATGTATTGTCCCGACACATTGCAAATGTCAATTTGGGATTATGAATATGAATTAATGATAAATTTAAAAGGAATATTTTAACTTATCAATTTTGATTAGATCAAAATAATAATTCACGTCGTTAGATATTATGATCGAGAATCTAATAGGTCACATACAAAAGGAGAACTAGAAGAATGAGATTCGTACATTAATTAATTAATAAGTGTTGGACAATTAATTAATTTGGTTGCTTGTTAATATGCAAGAATTAATTAATCCATCATAAACCAAATTTGATTAATTAAATATTATATTGGGTTAAGTTTAAAAAATGGGTCAATCCCATTTAGAATTATATTAATAAGCTATTAGGGTTTTCTGAAAAAATAGAACATAACACACCATTCATATTCTTGTTAGCATGAGTAATGAGAAACCATAATTCTTTCATTCTTGTTCTTTGTGTGAATTTTCTTTGGAGGTTGCACAATTGGACATCCGTGAATTGCATGTCATGATTGTTCGTATTGCAAGATCAGTGAAGGAGTTTGCAAAATCTATAAAAATCTATAATTTTCTATCACAATTTCTATTTAAACATAAAACAAAAAAAATATTTGGTGAGAATTGAAATTATTTTATTTTTTCGATGTGTATTTTAAGTAAATTCCCAACACAATGAACATTTCAATACTATTTGAGTTCTTTATGTTTTAAAATAAATAACTTCCTCTTTAGTTGAATATTGGTTCAAAGCAATTTATTCACTTTAATTTTTAATTTGCCTCGAATAATTTATGCTGATGTTTCGAAACGGGTTAATTTCATAAATGGTCACTGAAGTTGCAGTAAAATTTCAAAATGGTCACTGAAGTTCCAAACTTGCATAAACGGTCACTCAACTTACACTCACTTTCAAAAATGGTCACTGAGCAAAATTAAGGGACTTCTTTGTTCTAATTGAAAATCGAAATTAACAAAACAAGGCCCTTCAAAATTGGAGGGGCTGAAATGCAATTTCTAAAACACCCAATCCCTTCCCTTCCTCCATTCCCGTCTCTGATCTCCCTCCCCCAAAATCAACCACAATCAATTCATCACCAAATGCATCTCTTCCATCACTATTAGTTTATTAAACCTCCTCTCCATAAAATCCTTAAACCTCCATCGCTGCAAACTTTTCTTGTTAGTCCCGAATTGATGCCTGCAGACACCCACTGCGGCGAGAGGTTTAGGAAGCATGGATTAAAAGACCCAAAAAAAAAAACCCAAAGAAGTCGGCGAGATGGTGCAGCAGGCAGTTGACGGGGGTGAGATTCGGCGGCGCAATTGGTGAAGTCGGAGCCTCAAAGACCCAAAAAAAAAAAATTATGTAGATAATTGAAGGGTAGATTCAAGCAGTCACTTCCACTTCCCCAACTTGGAATTGGATCGATGGGTCATGGGCTTGGTACTTCTTCTTGATTCTAACCCGGCGCTTGTACTTTGGGTGTGAAGCAAGGCGCACAACCTCCACGGCCACAGTCTTGTCTTTGGGTCCTCATTGCTTTGATCATTGGGAGGAATGGAGGCGGGGTCGGCGGTGAGGCGGAGGAAGGTTTGAAGAGGTGGGTGCAGGGGACAGAGCTATGGAGGAATGGGGTTGTAAGGGAGAACGATTTGATTTGGGGTATTGAAGCAGAGGTTAGATGTCGTGAATTGGGCAATTACCGGCGCCGATTCATATGGTGGAGGTGGGAGGTGGTTTGGGTGTTTTATCAAAAGGAAATTGCACTTCAGCCCCTCCAATTTTGAAGGGCCTTGTTTTGTTAATTTCGATTTTCAATTAGAACAAAGAAGTCCCTTAATTTTGCTCAGTGACCATTTTTGAAAGTGAGTGTAAGTTGAGTGACCGTTTATGCAAGTTTGGAACTTCAGTGACCATTTTGAAATTTTACTGTAACTTCAGTGACCATTTGTGAAATTAACCCGTTTCGAAACATATTTAACTGCGCTTATAAATTTAGATAGAGCTTTAATATTATCTATTTTCTCTTTGGCATGTCAGCTTGTTGAAGTCCCTTTCAACTTGCATTATGGAGAATTTTTTTATACACGGACTATTTTACTAATGTAGCATAATTTTTTTAAGCAATTCATAGTGCGTAATTCACATTTCAACCTAGGTTAGGACCCCGAATAATTGGAACATTCAATCAAAATAGTTTTATCAGTCATGCTACATATACATTATCTTTTATATTATTATTTACATTGTGTCACGTGACAAAACATCGTAGGACGATTTTTTATTTTTTTTTCAAAAACCTTTTCCTTCCACTATTTTTTTGAAAACAATGGGCATGTGAAAGATGATGTAAGGGAATGAATGTACAAAGAGTATTATTGTAAGGGAACGAAAACAATGGGCATGTAAAACTTATTTTAATAAATTTAAGTTATCGATCCAAATTTTGTGGTTAATAAAGTGATAGCAATTAAAACTAAATTGTAGGGATGGGCATGGTTCGGTTCAGTTCAATTCTAAAGAGAATCGAACCAAATCAAACTCGGAATTTTTTTGTATTTAGTAAATGGAAACGTCGAGTTTAAATTTAATTATAGAACCGTTCGGATTCAGTTCGGTTTGATCTGGTTCCAAGATTTTGTACAATAATTAATTTTTTTATATTACAATGCTACATTAATTCGACTATGACATATTCTATCTTAACTCTTACAAAATAACGTAGTTCAATCTCGTGATAGTTTTTGCACCTCTATTTATTGAGCTCTTCATAGATTTAACTGTTAAAATCATAGGAAGAGAAAGATGACTAGTTCACAACGATAGAATGGTAGAAATGACACTACGGTAGAATAAGAAATTTTGGTAAAGTTTAGGTCAATTTGATTAAGTTGGACTTGGTTGAAAATTAGAAATGGTAAAATCATATTTTGGATTTGGACTAAATTAATTAGTTAGTAATTTATTTTAAAAAATAAAATAATTTGACTTATTTAAGATAAAAAATAAAAAAAATTAGAGAAATTCGGTTCTTAATCTAAAATCGAGAACCGAAACGGTTCAGTTCTCGATTTTAGATACTCGTTTGAGTATTTAACTTAAGAAGAACCGTTCGATTCAGTTTGGTTTGGATTCGGTTCAATCCGATTTGATTTGAGAGTTTTGTCCAACCCTACTAAATTGTGGCGACGAAAATGTTCGCTAAAAAAAATCTTTTTGCTGACAATAACTTTAAAAAATATATCTTAATAATTCTAATTTACTGATAGTAAGTAGTAAATATTATTTTTAAAAATCTAGTTGAAATAAATAATAACGAAAAATAAACTAAACACCTGTTTGAGCCTCTCTTTTTTTTTTCTTGCCTGAAATGCATTTTGAAATAATATTTTATTGAAGAATACGTAGTTAAAAATAAGGAAAAATCTTGAATTTGCATGAAATATTATTTTATTGAAAAATGTGATTGAAAATAAAAGAGAAAAATATATTTTGAAAATAATTAGGGCTAGACAAAACTCACAAACCAAATCGAATTGAATTGAGCAGTTTTTCACAAGTTAAATGCCCGAACGGGTATTTGAATCGAGAACTGATACATTTGGGTCGGTTATCGGTTCTAGACCCGGAACCAAAGACCCGAATAAGAACCGAATCTAAATGATTTTTTAAATTTTTTGTATTGAATTAATTAAATTATTTTAATTTTTTTAAATAAATTAACAAATTAATTAAACAAACCAGCCAAGTCCATGCCTAGCTAGCCCAACCTAACCTAATTTCTAAATTCAATTTTTTATTTTATTTTGGGAAAAAAATCATATTTCAGGTGTATGGTTTACACAAATTCAAAAGTAGGGTAAATAGTTTAACAATTCAAAACTTAGGTATTAGGTAATTAATTAAAAATATTTATTAATTATGTCACAATTATAGAATTAATGATCACATATACATAATTATAGGTCATATATTATCAAATTAATTAGTCACTCATGATTTGGAGGTCATAAATTCAAAAAATTATAAGTCACAGTTAATTTCATTGGTCACAGATTATTTTTCAGTCACATATTGTCAATTTTTTAGGTCACAATTAAATATTTGGTCACAGATAACCAAATACTTGGTCGCAGATAATCAAATACTTGGTCACATACCACGGCACTATCACTTTTGACCACACTCACCCCGTCGTCGCCATCACCATCACGGCCACCAACAAACCCACCACCACCGCATCCAACCACCGACCATGACCAACACCATCAATCCCCATTACTGTAATGCTTCATTCCATACCCACGCTTCCGGTCCGAAAACCACGACCCCGTGTATGTGTCTCTATCAGATCCAATGAAAGTGCCCGAACCTCCATCCAAACCTCGATCTTCAGGTGGTTTCTGAAGTTAGTAATGAGCTCGAGCATGTAAGAAAGGCGGCACTTGTTGAAAATGATAGTCTAGGTGCAACTATGTCCAATCTTAGCTTCTGGAAACTATAGAATTTCTTGAGACACAACTGAAAAATGTCGAGGAAGATACTGAGTTCTATGATACACTTGCTAGTTTCGTTCAGCAAATGGAATCTGATATTGCATTTCTATTAGAAGAAAAGAAACATGTCATGGATCTAGTAAAGAAAGCAGGAGATTACTTCCATGGTAATGAAGGAAAGGGCGAGAGTTTGCATCTCTTTGTGATTGTTCGAGATTTCTTGGTAATGTTGGAAAAACTAAATTGTCAGGAATTAAAAAGACCTCTCAAAAACAGGCATTAACAATATCCCCATCTCAAGAATCAAGCCATGAGTCTTTGCTGGATTTTCGCCAGCGACTATTTCCAGCAATCAAGGAGCGGCAAATCGATGATGACTTCAGTTCAGATGATGAAAGCTGATCTTCACGTGGCTACTTCGTCGCGACAGAGAGAGGAGATGGAGATAGGGGTAGGGGAAGGAGGGAGAATGCAGGAGGCAGGAGGAGAAAAGTAGGGGGAAGGGGAGGCGCGAGAGAGAGAGAGGTGAGGGGTTGAGAGTGATAAATTAGGATTAAAGTTTTAATATATTACCTGATTTTTGAATAATGAAACCTGGTCTCTGATTTTTGAATTTCAATCTTCAAACACCTGAATTATTGTAATTTCCCTTTTATTTTTTTGTCTAATTATTAATTTTTTGTTAGCTCAACATTTGGGCATTGTCCTTCACCTTTAGCATTTCCATTCCAATTTCGACTTTTTTCAACATTTAGACCTTATCCTTCTCATTTGGCCAAACATTTAGGCTGCTTAAAGCAAATGAATTATTGATGTGGATCACCGATGTTTTAATATTAATATCTACTTTTTGGTATTTGTATACATTGAATTAATTTTATTGGACAGCTTGTTATTTATATATTTTTAAATTGGGCTATGTGAATTTGTAAAAGTTACGAATGAACAGTCATTAGTTGTATTTATATAGTGTTGCTTTAAATGTTAAAAATTTTAATTATGGTACGGAATCGAACGAAATCGAACAGAACCAAATCAAACGGAACCGAGCCCGAACCTGAACGGTTCCATAATTATATTTAGACCATACGGTTCCATTTATTAAATATCTGAAAGTTTTGGGTCGGTTCGGTTCTGAAGAGAACCGAACCGACCCATGTCTAGCCATAAATAATGTGTACAAGTGAATTCTATCTAAGAAAGTCGTAAGGAGCAATAAACCAAATCTCCCCAACTAAAAAAATATTGAAAATGCAATTTTGAAGAAGAATGTCTATCTGCTGCGATTGAGGAATTGCTAGAGCGGTTGTAGCTAACGTCTGACCAATCATGCATTTTGACAAGAAAAAAGAATGTTAAGTAATATAAATTTCCAATTTATAGTATATTAAATAATAACGGGGATAATTTTGTCCGAAATAAAAATTGCGGTTAAAGAAAGAAAACTAAATTAAGGAATAAACGTCCCCTCGTCAATGTTTAGCAATCAAAACATTGTATGTGATTGCTGATAAATCACTTATTAGTAGTCACGGATGGATACGCATCGAGGTTTACATAGTAGTGAAACTATCAAAGCTACAGTTCCATTTACATGTTCCCGTCATCTGCCTCAACTCCACAATTGGAGGGTACTTCATCCTGCAAAAACTCAAATATTAGAACTTTCAACAAAAGATAATAGAATAAGCGTAATCTCAAAAAATTAAGTGAATTGAATTACAGACAAAAATAATAAAAAATAAATAAAGAAAATAATAAAAAATTAAGAATTAAAAAGAATCTTAAATTAAAAAAATATTTATACTATGAAAAAAAAACAATTAAGTTTAAAAAAAATTATAATAAAAAACAAAATAAATTAAACAAAAGAAAATTATGAAAGTTAAACAAAGAATATAAATATTATTTAATTAATATTTGAAAAATTAAATCTTATTAGAAAAGAATTAAAAATAATTTTAAATAAAAAATAAACCTTTTTAATAAAAAATTCAAAACTATTTTCAAAAAAATAATAATAAAAACAAAACAAATTAAAAAAATTAAATTTTGAAAATTAAATAAAGAATGTAAATATTATATAATTAAAATTAGAAAAAAATAAATTAATAAAGAAAATAAATATTATATAATTAAAATTTAAAAAAATATTTATCATAAAAAAAAAGAATTAAAAAGAATTTTAAATTAAAAAT
Source organism: Fraxinus excelsior (assembly GCA_019097785.1). Classification (NCBI taxonomy): domain Eukaryota; kingdom Viridiplantae; phylum Streptophyta; class Magnoliopsida; order Lamiales; family Oleaceae; genus Fraxinus; species Fraxinus excelsior. The sequence continues at coordinate 14,359,692 of CM032623.1, read as the reverse complement.
AAAATAAAAAAAATAGCCAGGCTAGGGCCGACTGTTTTCTCGTCGAAAATGTAGAGAAATGGCCATTTTCGACTAGATTAAGGTTTGAAATTGTAATATGGGTGGTAGAATAATTCTTGTAATATATGCATATAAATTTCTACTACACTCAATAATTTACCTAACTAATGAAAAAAAATATTATACATAACAATTTAAAACACAATAAACAAAAAATCAATCTCATAATCCAAAAAAAAATAAAAAAAATCTTGTTGAAGATAATGGCCAGAGTGGGGTGGTTGACGTTGGGTTGATTATGAGGATAATCTTCATTTCAAACAATTGGTAGAAGATAATAGTATTTTACGTATGGTATTTAACTTAAACTTTTATACTTTTTTTTTTGGTGAAAACTGGGTCAAACAGCCTCTTTCATAATACATTTTGCATTTTTAGCCTTGACGAGAATAATTTTTTTACCGAAATTACCCTCCTTCAACATCATAGAAAATTTCCACCCCCTTTCACAAATCGTTTGCAACCCTTCCAATCACTCTTTTCTCTATACAATGCTACTATCGTCTCTTCCCATTTGGAATGTCACCACTCCAAAATCCTTCGCCGTCTCGTTCTATTATTTCGTATCTTCTTCATGTAATCGGGTAGTGTGTAATTATTCTCCCATTTCGCTCGTTACCACCGTAGAAGAACAACTACCGCAGCGAATAGCCTCAACCCGAACAATAACATTGCGAACAACCATTCAAGGAACCAATGTTTTGAACTTTAGAACCATTTTTCTTAGACATCAAGGCTCGCTTTGCTTCTATGTCTATATGTGGTGTTTTTCTTCATATAAAGCAATTACTGCAATTTTTAATTTGTCTTTTGAAGAGGTAGCGATTTGATTTGTTTACGTAAAGAATAGCAATATCATTCTTGAAAATTTTTGCCTACCAAGCTGTGTAGTATGGCAGGAATGTGTAAGAGTTTGAGAGAGAAATGTAAAAGTGATCATTTATGGAACAAGCATATGAATCAAAAATAGGAAAGACTAGTTGATGATGCTTCCTATACATAATGGCAACGCCAGATTGATTCAAGAATATGTTGGGGAAAATAATTGGAGAATCAAATTAAATCAAACCAAACCGAATGCCCGTGTTTACACGGTTTCCTTAAATTGAATTTGCCGTTTCACCGGAATGCAAGAGGTTTTTGATCGGTGTTCGATTTCCAGGATACAATCGATTGTCGGTTCACGTTGTACTACGTTAACCGCCTACGAAATAGCTCTATCTATCTCTCAAATAATTTAGAAAAGGAAGAACAAGAATAAAACCAGAGGCTGCTGAAATGAAGGAGGAGGAAACGGGTTTTGTTTTTTCCTTGTTGTGTTTTCTATATCCCTTCCAACCAAGAGCTCATCTATTTATACTCATAGAGGAGGAGCCTGCTCTTTAATGCAATGAATGAGGAGTTACAACATTGAGGTGATGAAACGGACAACATTGACGTGATGAAACGAATGAACTGATGAAACTGTTTCCCATTGAAACTGATTTTCATACAACCTGATTTCCAGCATTGATTTTCATTCAAAACTTTCCAACAATTCCCCATATGAATGAAAAATTGGAAAACAAAGACTAAAGAGAAAGAGAGAGTAAAACGAATCAATCCTGCATAGGATAGGTAGCACTTAGCTTTGAACATTCCCTTGCGAAAATCTCTCGGGAATTACTAGAAAACTAGTGGATCTGATGCCTTGAACTGTTTCGCCATTTGTGTAAACCAAGATAATAGACCTCACACAGGACCATTCTAGATACAGCTTAGTTCTCAATGTTGTGTTCGTTTTGGCCATGAACACGTCGCCTGGTTCTGCAAGTGTTTGTTCAAGGATGTAGCCTTCCTAATCCTTATAGAAGCGGCTCCACTTCACACTCATATAGGTGACCTCTTAACTCAGCTTTTCACAACAAAGCTTAAGGATCATTAAAAGCATAGCTTAACCTGCATCCTCCAATCACTGTGAGCACCATAGGAATGAGAAGAAGGAGAACATTCTCAGTGATTTACACAGATATACATGGTTTAGTTGTCCCTTTGAACCTAGATCCTGGGATCTCCATTCAGCTAGGTTGGGTTTCCACTATGATACCTTTCAACGTCATAGGCTGCAAGCCCATTCCCCTCGATGTTTTTTCAACTAGCTCTCAAGTTAACCCTTTTGTTAACGGATTCGCAATATTATTCTTTGACTTCACGTAGTCCAGAGTGATAATACCTTGTGAGAGTAGTTGTCGAATGGTATTATGTCGTCTTCAAATATGTCGAGACTTACTATTATACATATTGCTCTGTGCCCTGCCAATTGCTGATTGATTATCACAATATACACAAATTGCAGGCACATGCTTTGACCATCTTGGAATATCCTCAACAAACTGGCAAAGCCACTCTGCTTCTTCAGTTGCTTTGTCCAAAGCAATGAATTCTGATTCCATTGTAGATCTTGCGATGCAAGTTTGTTTGGACGATTTTCAAGAGATAGCTGCACCACCAAGAGTGAAGACATATCCACTAGTATATTTTGAATCTGACATATCTGATATCCAATTTGCATCAGCATACCCTTCGATTACTGCAGGGTATCTAGAATAATGCAGTCCAAAATCACGAATTTACCTCAAGTAATGTAACACCCTGAAAATGGCTCTCTAGTGGATAGCACATGGGTTACTCGTGTAGCGACTCAATATGCTAACTGAGTATGCTATATCCAGTCTCGTACAAGTCATTAAATATATTAAACTCCTAATTATCCGAGAATATTCTAACTGTAACACACCATCACTAGTGTTCTTGGATAAGTGGAGACTCAAATCCATTGGAGTCCTGGCCACAGTGGTATCTGACTTGTTGAACTTGTCGAGTATCTTATCAATGTAATGAGATTGAGATAATGCAAGTCCATTTGGTGTTCGAGTGATTTTTACTCCCAAAATGACATCCGCGAGACCCATGTCTTTCATGTCAAACTTTGAGTTTAACATATTCTTAGTGGCTTTGATAATCTTATCAGAGTTGCCGACAATGAGCATGTCATCGACATACAAACACAATATAACATATCCATCATTAGTGTTCTTGACATATACACACTTGTCGCACTCGTTGATTCGAAAACCACTAGAAAGTATAGCATTATCAAATTTCTCATGTCATTGCTTCGGTGCTTGCTTTAAACCATAAAGCGATTTAACCAGCTTACAGACTTTCCTTTCTTGACCTGGAGCCGAAAACCCCTCTGGTTGCTCCATGTAGATTTCTTCATTCAAATCTCCATTTAGGAAAGCTATTTTTACATCCATCTGATGTATTTCCAGATTTCGCAAGGCCGCAATAGCAATTATCATTCGGATAAAAGTTATTCTCGACATAGGAGAATAAGTATCAAAATAATCTAAGCCTTCTTTTTGCTCATAACCTTTGATTACTAGCAGAGCTTTATATTTATCAATGGACCTATCCGCTTTCATCTTCTTCTTGAAGATCCACTTGTAGTCCAAAGACTTACAGCTCGGTGGAAGATCTACTAATTCCCAGGTATGATTCTGTAGGATAGAATCGATTTCACTCTTGATGGCTTCTTTCCACAGATGACAATCTGGAGAAGATATAGCTTCTTTATAGCTTTGAGGATCATTCTCTATCAAATATGTGAGGAAATCAGGGCCAAACGTCTTAAAAGTTTTGGTCATTTTGCTTCGTCTAGGCTCATTCTCACTTTTTTCAACTGGATCTTTACTGCTGCCAGAAGCAGAAGATTCCATAGTCCATTTAATAGAAGTTAATTGTTTAGGAGTTTTACAAGGAAATATATTCTCAAAGAATTGTGCATTCCTAGACTCCATAATTGTGTTCGGATAAATATCAGGTACATTCAAATAATGCTCAAGGAACCTATATGCACTACTATTTTGTGCATACCCAATGAACACACAGTCAACTGTCTTAGGCCCAATCTTGACCTTTTTAGGAGGAGGCACCACGACCTTCGCAAGACACCTCTACATTCGTAAGTATTTATACGAATGTGTACGACCTGTCAAAAGTTCATACGGAGTCTCATCCATATTCTTTCTTAACACTTTATTCAAAATGTAATTCGCAGAAAGAATAGTTTCTCCCCACATGTTCTGTGGTAATCCAGAATTAATCAACATAGCATTCATCATTTCTTTTAACGTTCGATTCTTACGCTCAACAATTCCGTTCTGCTGAGGTGAATAAGGTGCAGTAGTTTGGTGAATTATTCTATGTTTAGCACAAAGTTCACCAAATGGTGATTCATATTCACCACCACAATCACTTCGTAGCACCTTTATTTTCTTGCTAAGTCGATTTTCAACTTCATTCTTATAAAGAATGAATTTATCGATGGCTTCGTCTTTGCTTTTAAGCAAGCACACATAACAATATCTCGTGCTATCATCGATAAAAGTAATAAAGTACTTATTGCCGCCTCTTGTTTGGACAAATTTCAAATCACACACATCACTGTGAACTAGTCCCAATGGCTCGGTACTTCTTTCAATACTATGAAACGAAGACCTAGTTAGCTTAGCCTCAATGCAGGTTTCACATTTATGATTTGAATCAATTTGAAACCTATGCAAGTAGTTTAGTTTGCTTAGTCTACGTAATGCATTGTAATTTACGTGACCTAATCTACCATGCCACAGATTAGGAGACTCAAGCAAGTAAACAAAATGAGTTTTCTCATTATTCATAACAGCTGGGGTTACAACAATTACATTCAATTTAAATAGGCCATCAGTCATATAGCATTTCCAAACATAAACTCCTATTTTGCTAATCACCAGCTTATCTGCCTCAAAGACCATGCAGAAACTATTCTTGCTCAGAAGAGACCCAGAGACCAAATTTTTGTGAATCTCTGGCACATACAGCACATTAGTCAGCTCTCTGCCAGATGTCATCTTTAGGATCACCTTGCCTTTACCAAGCACTTCAGAAGTTGCAGAATTTTCCATAAACAACTTTTCACCATTTGTAACTGGTGCAAAGGTAGTGAACATGCTTCTGTTGGAGCAGACATGGCAAGTGACCCCAGTGTCTAGCCACCACTATTTAGGGTTAGACCCCACCAGGTTAACCTCACTAATCACCGCAGTAAGGTTTAGGTCAGACATGTCATCTGAGAGATGACCTCTCTCATTTCCAACCATATTAGCCTGAGGGCGCTGCTTGTTATCCCTCCAAGGCTGACGGCAGTTTGCTGATCATGCCCAACTTTATCACAATTGAAGCACTTTCCATTGAACTGGAACTTAGCCTTCTTTCCTACCCCACCGGTAGGCTTCAACTAAGATCCTTTTGTGGTCTGCTTTTTGTCTTTCCAATTTCCATTACCATATTTGGTTTTAAAGGATTGATCTTTCTTAGTATCAGAACTTTGGCCATGTTCCAATACATTAGCCTTCTCAGAGTAAGAATTCCCTGACTTACGTTCATCTTTTTTGTTATCCTCCTCAATGAGCAGCTTGATAATTAAATCCTCGAAAGATATCTCTTTCCTCTTATGCTACAAATAGCTTTTGAAAGCCTTCCACTGAGCAGGTAGCTTGTGAATAACAGTAGCCACTTGTAGAGATTCTGACATAGTCAGACCCTCAGCATGCATTTCTTGCAAGAGCACTTGATAGTCCTGCATTTGACTCACCACTGAACGTGAATCAACCATTTCGAAGTCCATGCACCGACTGGCCAAGAATTTCTTAGACCCAACATCCTCGGACTTGTACTTCTTTTCTAAGGACTCCCAAAGCTCTTTAGCAGACTTCTTTACCACATACACGTGATACAGAGAATTCTGTAGGCCATCCAAGACATAGTTGCATCCTAAGTCGTACGCCTATGCATATCAGTGTCGTTTTCAGCCACGACAGGGGCATCCTCGGTGAGGAAACGTGCAAGGCCCAAAGTAGTAAGATAAAAAATCATTTTATTCTGCCATGTCTTAAAATCAGTGCCAGCAAACTTATCCGATCGAATTGCATGATTCACCGGAAACGATGTCAAAGGTATCGAGGTCGCAGCCCTAGGTACTGGCAAAGGTATTGTGCCAAACTGGATTGTCGGGGTCGCAACCGTAGGTAAAGTGGGGTTCACTCCAACATGAGGAATCCCGCCTCCAATTATCCCATCAACAAGATGAATGCCAGTCGAGGTCTCCACAGGGTTACCTGCGGTCCCAATAGTGTTGCTTCCATTGTTCACATCGTCATTTTCATGTGACGTCATTTAACTAGAGAACAAGTAATAAATAATTTAGAATAATTTATAAAGTTGTATATAAAAATTCAAGATCTAAATTATCTGTTCGAAAAAATTTCACAATTTAAGAACAGATTATATTTGTCAAATTATTAGTAACTTTTCAATAATTCAAAGTTGAATTAGAAATCATCAACAATGATTGGAAATAAATATTAAAAGACAAGTAGGCAATCATTGGAAATAATGAGGTAATCATCACAATCATTATCAAAAATTAAATAATCATGCAATCGTCACTAATAATTGTCAAAAGTTAACTAATCATTGCCAATGATTTGAAATCATGCAAAATTTTGACAATGATTAAAAAATGATTTTTACAAAACCACGCAAGTAAAATTTCCATGCAAAACCATGAATTTACCATGCAAAAACCACCTATGTGGCAAAGACCGAACCGAACTTCCTACAATTTCTTTTTCCTTTTCTACCAATCTTGATCAACTCGAAATCTATCTTAATGCATTTTAAGTAAATGATGAAAACGATTGGGGAAAAAATACACAGAACAGAAACTAGTCGAACTGGAAGGAAAAAAAACCTACACGAACTGCAAAAAACTACAGAAACTAAAAAACAACCAGAATATGATTCACCAAATCGAAATTCGATTTAAACTTGTTGGGGAAAATAATTGGAGAATCAAAGTAAATCAAACAAAACCGAAAGCCCGTGTTTACACGGTTTCCTTAAATCGAATTCGTAGCCTCACCGGAGTGAAATAGGTTTTTGATCGGTGTTCGATTCCCAGGATATAATCGGTTGTTGGTTCACGCTGTACTATGTTAACCGCCTACGAACTAGCTGTGTCTATCTCTCAAAGAATCTAGCAAAGGAAGAACAAGAATAAAACCAGATGTTGCTGAAATGAAGGAGAAGGAAACATGTTTTGTTTTTCCCTTGTTGTGTTTTCTGTGTCCCTTCCAACCTAGAGCTCATCTATTTATACTCATAGAGGAGGAGCCAGCTCTTTAATGTAATGAATGATGAGTTACAACATTGAGGTGATGAAACAGACATCATTGAGGTGCGGTGATGAAACGAATGAACTGAAACAGACAACATTGAGGAGATGAAACGAATGAACTGATGAAACTGTTTCCCATTGAAACTGATTTTCATACAACCTGATTTCCAACATTGATTTTCATTCAAAACTTTCCAACAGAATAATTGGTGATCCTGCAATGCACAAAAGCCCATTTAAGAGTTTTTCATGTTTTATTGATAATCATTTTTTGAATAGCAAGTTGAGAAGTTCTAAACGAGAAAATTCAATTATGTCTTGCTGTATGGCTCTTGCAACCGGAAAATTTTAGTTTCCACCTCAGGTATATAATCGCGAGGTAATTTTCTCGATGTGTGTGATTGCTTAACTCTTTAATACTAGTCAGTAGTTTGTGCCAAACATATTTTTTGATCTTTTTTAAGGTGCGGAATGCGCATATTGATGTATTTTTTCATGTTATGATGCTGATGTTTGCTATGATTCCAAAGCTGACAGCTTTGTGGCAATGTCTTCTTTTGTAGTTTTCTTTGTGTTCTAAATATTGATTTTCACCTTAATTCTTGATGATAATATGATTAAGAAATGCCGCAATCTTATGAAATTTCAATATATTTTGTAGTTATTTGAGGCAATGAAGGCAGACAATAGAGGAAAATATAGAATGGAATAGGTTAAGGCCACCGGCAGTTGATACTGTTGCAAATGTTCTTCATTCTTATGATTGTTTGGATGATCTTAAGCCAGATGATCACATTGAGATTCAGTGGAGAGAAAAGAAAGAGTTTCTGTATGGTATATTTTTACATCATAATTTTCCTCAAAAGAAAATAAAGACTTTTAACCACAAATCTAAGTCAATTGTCAAACTAAAAATCCTTTTTAGTTCCATGAGAAATTTCTTTAAAGTATTTGACAATAAGACATCCTAACTTTAACCGTTAATGAAACATTGATTTCTTCTAAAAATATCACAGGTTGGTGGCAGGCTCGGTCCTGGGGCGAGCCGGATGAGTCCTGCGCCTCAGGCCCAAAACAATTGGGGGCATATTTTTGGACCAAATTTTCTTTTTTGGCAGTCAGGCCAATACCGGATGGGCCTCTTGTTTAGCCCGTTATAACTTTTTTTTAATTACAAAATGAAAAATCAATTTTCATTCTCTCCTTCAACCCGACTCCAACCGCAATGTCAATGCCGTCTCCTCAACCGATGACCGGTCAACCTTGTTGCCATCAGTCCAGGTGGCCATCATTCCCTTCCTTTTCCTTCACTCTTTCACAAATCACAAGTCTCACACATTTCACAAAATCTTTCAACCCTAATAACTTAACCACTCGAGTCGCGACGCCGCAACTTCCCAATCCTCTAATCAGTCGGCAGTCACCACCCCCAGGCTCCAGCCACTCGTTGATGTTTTCCATCGAAGGTAACTGTCCAAGTTTCCAACAGAGCAGAGTTGTAGCGTAGAGGTTTAAAATTGTTTAATTGATTTAGGATCTTGGTTAGAATTCCATTTTTCAATTTTTATGAAAAGGAATCGGGGATTTAATTTGGGAGGTTTGGATCAATTTTTGCTGTTGATTCCTCATCCCTACTGTCTGCTGCCTATTGCCTACTCATAGTTTGGACCAATATTATCACTTTTGCCAAAAGCTTCAGATTCTAATTATAGTGTATACTTATCCCCTTGACTGCAAATTAACTTGATCAGACATATATTGGGTATTTCATAGACGTAATATGTTGCCTTAATATTTTCCCCTTGACTTGATGACTTTGCTTTTGATTCCTTATTCCTGAATATTTCCTTTCCTATGTGATTTTGTCCCAGTGAAATGTTAAATTTTTTATTTCAGGCTTGTAAGACGTGATGGTGGAATTCTCAAGGGTGTGAATTGTGATTCCATAATTTTCGCTGAAATTCTACTTCTCAAATAAGTGATGGCTTGTCCTAACTTGTTATTGAATATATTAAAAATGTTTGAAGTCTTGTCGGCTTATATAATTGTGGCTTAGTCGGCTTATATAATTGTGGCATTGTCGGCTTATATGAATGGTTATTGTCGGCATTGTTGATTTTGTTACTTTATAATATAAATCTTTTGTTCTTATATTTGTTTGTTGTTCTACTATTCGGTTTTAAGTTAGCAATATGTTACATAATACACTGATCAATTTTGCATTTACATTTATTCGGGGGAGGGGGCCCAATTTTCGAAGTTCACCTCGCGCCCTGAAAATCACAGGACCGGCCCTGGTTGGTGGTATGGAGTTGTTGGACATCTGGAATCATGCAATGATTCAAGCGCAACAAGTAGCAAAATTCATGATGTGAACGTGACTGCCAAACATATAGACCCGAGTTGCAGAATAAGATCAACTTTTTTTAGCATGGAGCAAGTCAAGTATGAAAAAGACACGATCTTGAGGCAAGAGAAGTGTAAGCGTAGGGGGAATAGAATCCACAAACCAAAAGCAAAAAGTAAGATGAATGGAAATTCAAACTGATACAAGATGATGTGCCTATTAAAGTAGAACCCTCTGCCTCCACCTGAGAAAATGGGCAAGGAAAATGTAGAGTCCAAAGAGGAGAAGCCACAGAAAAGGCGATTGACCATAACAAAGAACACAGAGCCTCTACCTCCTCCCAAATGCTAGATTACCCTTGATGAGACTGTGAAAAACCTGTTCCGACACCTCACATGTCTGTTGTAAAAGTAGTAGAAGTTGAAGATTTGGGAGAGGATGAGAGTGGCCTCGTCAGAAGGAGGAGGGTAATGGGGGTAGTAAAGGGTGGCCATCGAATGGAAAAGCCCAGAACGTTTTGGGGACAAATCTGAAGAGATCGCCACTACAACTATAGAGATGCTCCATGTTGAGGTCCAAGTGGTGGCGATAATCCATATTTAACATTCTTTATATTTTCACTGCTTTGATACTACATATTTTGTATTTATTATTGCAAATATATTTGTAGGGGAGATTGCAGAATATATTCTATCAAGTTTATAGAACTTTTGTCGGCTGGATTAGACATGAAAATTATATTTGATGATATGATTGAATGTTGGAGGAAGAAACTAGCTACTGAAGTTTTTGCTATGTATTTCGATTCATAATTGTTTTCTTTGTATATTTTTCAATTTTATGTGGTTGGAGGATGTAGGACTTAGATGTTGATTTTATCTAGTTAGTATTGATTTTTGTGATTGATTAGGGATTATTGATTATGGAACATGTGTATGGATATGGTGTTGCTATGAAATTTTGCTATGTTTTCCATTGTATGAATGTTTTATTCAAATATTGAAGCAGTCAGGGTTGAAATGGATTTGCAGTTTTTATGACAGCTTGTATATTTTGCAATGGAAAAACAGATTGTATTATTAACTACGCAAATTCACCCAGTCCGAAAACTGTAGTTATACATTTAAAACGACAACCTACCATTTTGGGTCACGTGGTCTCGATTTTCACTACGAAACAGGTGTTAGAATATTGTAGATGAGTTGTCCAGGCTGAATGAGCAAAAATGATGCGAACTGAATACTGAATTTAAAAAATGGCAATCATACGTTTAAAACGTTCAAGTGCCATTTTAGGTGATGAGTCAATTTCAATGAGAGACGTGCTATGTTTTGTATACCCTAAACGACAATCATACTTGTAAAATGTTATTATGTCTTTTTAGGTAATAGGGTCTCGATTTCATTTGTACATATTGAACGATCACGTGTGCTATGTTTTTGTATACTCTACCCTCTAAATGGCACCATTACGTATAAAATGACAACATGCCATTTTGAATCAATGAATTTCAAATTCACTCCAAAATTAATAAAATTGTGTTTCAAACATCATATAAGATTTGTACATGTTGAATAATTATATGTTTTTCTGTTTTGTAAATCCTATACCCTAAAATGATTAGATGCCAATGACCACAACGTCCAAATATAGTTAAAACTTTCATCCGTAAATTTTCATGTGGTTACGGACGTGAATGAACCGAAACGGACACTAAAAAAAAGTAGAAATGTCAGTCATACGTTTAAAACGATCATATGCCATTTTGGGTCACATGATCATGAGTTCACTCAAAAACTAGTCGATAATAATTTGAAACATCTTACTAGACTTATACGTGTTGAATTAGCTAATTTGTTGAGTATCTTATCTCGCAATTGGAATATAATAGAATTTGTATTACTTACATTTATTCGTAGTGAAGTAGAGTGTAAGTTACTTACTGAACAATAGTGTTAGTCACTATCAGATGAATTTTGTATCTAACTTGCTGTTCAAATATGACAAAAACTTGAATTCGTTTAACTTTTATATAAATATAAGTGAATATAAAATAAAATGAACACAAAACTAGTTGAAATGACAACTATCCATTTTAAATGTTAGCAGTCATTTTGGGTCACATTTTCTCGATTTCACTTTAAAACTATTCGATCATATTTTTGAACATCTTAAAAGACTTATATAAGTTAAACAAACTAATTTTTTTTAGTATCTTATCTATAATTGAAATATAATGGAATTTAGGATACTTACCTTCATTCATAGTGAAAACTAGTATAATGTACTTATAGAACAATGTTGTTGATCACTATCGGGTGAACTTTTATTTATTTATTTATTTAATCGATCTTGGAAGTTTAATATTGTTTATCGATTTTACTCTAAATATAGTAAAAAATTTCTACTTTCATTTTCATGTAGCTACGAGAGAATATAAAGTGAAAAATAAACACAAAATTAGTTAAAACGTCATCACATCTTTTATAACGATAGCATATCATTATAGTTACGAACTATAAATTTCACTCCAAATATGGTTAAAATATATTTTTCATTAATTTTCATGTGGATACGAGGAAACATAAAATGATACAAATGCAAAATTTGTTTAAACGATACTTAGTCTTTTAAAAGGGAAGGTTGAAGAATTACATGTTTTTCTCTTTTGTCATATACCCTAAAATCAACAATTAACATTCATACATCCATAATAAATTGAATTAGCATAAATGAACACTAAATGAGTAAAATAGTCAACTATACATTTAAAACGATTATATGTCGTTTTAGGTTACATGATCTCGATTTCAGTCAAAAATAAGTCGATCATAGTTTGAAACATCTTAGAAGACTTGTACATGTTGAATTGGCTAATTTTTTGAGTATCTTATCTCACAATTGGAATATAATGAAATCTCTATTACTTACTGATGATGCCAAAATTCGTACCTGAGCCAACCCGAGCCAGATGGAAAAGCTCCGCCAAATCCAATCTCCAATTTCCTGAAATAAAGGCGTCGACGTGTGTCCTCGTCGCCCCTCCGATGCTTAAGTTAGAGAGAGAATTATGGGAAAAACTGTATATTGGAATATTATGTAAAACATACCTGAATAATGAGGCTAAGTTGTATATTTATTGATGTTGGAGGGAGAGTCCTGAAAGGACTGAACTTTCTGTAATTCTAGTTATTTTAGGTGCTTGTACTGTGTTCAAAGTGCACAATTTGTGTTAGAGTAAAATTTGTAATGAACTATGAGTTTGTACTTAAGTAGGATTAGTATTCTTAGACCCGACCTCAGAATCAACCCAGTTGGAGTGGGCCAAGATCGGGCTTAGAGTTCGGGTCAGGTAGGTCGAGCTCGAGTCTATTGATATTTTCCTGTATCACTTACTTTTATTCGTAGTGAAATAGAGTGTAACTTACTTACGGAACAATAGTGTTAGTCACTATCGAATGAACTTTATATCTAGCTCGCTGTTCAAATATAATAAAAACTTGAATATTTTTAATTTTTATATAAATATAAGTGAATATAAAGTGAAATGAACACGAAACTAGTTGAAATGTCAACATGTCATTTTGGGTCACATAGTCTCAATTTCACTTTAAAACTATTCGAACATGTTTTTGAACATCTTAAAAGACTTATATAAGTTAAACAAACTATCTTTTTGAGCATCTTATCTATAATTGAACTATAATGGAATTTAGGATATTTAACATTCATAGTAGAATAGTATAGTTTACTCATAGAACAATCTTGTTGATCACTATCGGGTGATTTTTATTTATTAATCTTGAAAATTTAATGTTGTTTATCGATTATATATAGTGAAAATTTTCTACTTTCGTTTTTATGTGGGTACGAGAGAATATAAAGTGAAACAAATAAAAAATTAGTTAAAACGTCATTAATAACATGTCATTTTGATTACGAATTCTAAATTTCACTCTAAATATAGTTAAAACATGTTTTTCATTAATTTTCATGTAAATACGAGAGAGAATATTAGGTGAAATGAATACAAAATTTGTTAAAATGACAGTTAGTCGTTTAAAAAGGCAGCATGCCATTTTGCCTTTGGTAGGGGTGACAAAATCGACGGCTCGAGTTCGGCTCGAGCTCGGTTTTGAGGGTTGGCTCGAGCTCGGGCTGGCCCGTGGCCCGGGCTAGCCACCCCTTGAATTTTAGAAAAAAAATTAAATTTTTTTAATTTTTAGCTGCAAGCCGCCTGCAAAGGCAGCATTACATTTTTAAAAAAAAAAAAATACAAAACAAACAATAACCCGAGTCGGCTTGACCCGCTAAGACTCGGGCCAAAGTTTGGTCCAATAAAGTTCGAACCGAACCCGAGCTTTTTTTTTTTTGGCTCGGACTCGGGTCATTGCCACCCCTAGCCTTTGATTTTAAATTGTGGGTATGAAAAATGAGAATGAAAGTGGGAATTCATGTTATGAGATTTTGGTAAATTTTGGTTTGAAATTGAACGTTCTAGACATTTCAAATGAACGATATTTATGAATTTTAATACATGATAAAATAAACTAAGTCTCTATTTGATACATATTAAAATTTTCATTTTCATTGTTCTTTTCATTTTTAATTAAATATTTTTTAATAAAATAATATTTTTTATTATATCAATAACTTTTCCTTATTTTTTAAATACACATTCTTTATTAATTTACTATTTCAAAATATATTCTTACGAAATAACGTGGCTCGACCACACCTAAATGTTACTTTACCAAACATTTAACCAAATATGATTCTTTTTTACTTTAAGCAATGGCCGGTTTTACCTTGTATTTCCTTGGTGATCGGGAATCACAGCCAGTGAAAATGGAGAATCTGCAAAAGGAGAAGAGTAATGCAAAGTATAGCATAATAGTGCCAACCTACAATGAACGCCTCAACATCGCTCTCGTTGTTCACCTCATCTTCAAGCATCTTTCGTTCGTACTCGCTCTCTTTTGATTCCGAATAAAGAAATTGAGGCTTTTTTTTTTTTTTTTTTTTTGGCTTTTCATAAACGATTATCGTTAGATTTCTTTTATGGCGCGTAGAATTGAAATTACTACGATCAATTATCTGTGCGTTTGATTCTGAATAAAGAAACTGAGGGTTTTTTTTTGGCTATTTTTAAATGGTTGATTAGTCGAGGCCGGTAAGACGTTTTCAAAAAAATTATCTTTAGGTTTCTTTCAGTCGTAGAATGTAATTTGCCGTGAGCGATTTGAAGTTACATGTAAGTCCTAAATATCTAAATCATAATGGTTAATTTTGTAGTGCATTACGACAAACATGCCTTTTTTGTTTAACAGTAGAAGAAATTATCAGATCATTGGTTTTGGAGATTTTGTTTAATCATATTTTCAGCATCATCAAGATAGAGTTTGTTCATCATTTGATTTGGATTATACAAAATGATTATGTTGTATGAAAACAATTGTGAGAACCTGATTTGGGAGGATAAATTTTTGAGAACTCAATAGATAGTAATTTATGGGTGTTGATGTCCTAGTTTTAACACTTCAGCAAACCATTTTTTTTTTTAGTGTTTCTGACTAAATCAGGTAAAAAAGAAAAACTAAATGGAGCCTATAATGTATGTAATCTTTTAATTTGCGTTCTAGTTGGGTAACATTTGGTGATGGTTACCTCGTAACTGTAGACAGTTTGATCACCTTGGCATGGTTGCTTGATCGTTAATCAGTGTTTTGAATCCCATTTTGTTACATTCCATTGAACTTGCAATAATTGGAATATCGTTTTTCCGAGTAATTGTGGCAGAATTT
This sequence comes from Fraxinus excelsior, assembly GCA_019097785.1. Taxonomy (NCBI): domain Eukaryota; kingdom Viridiplantae; phylum Streptophyta; class Magnoliopsida; order Lamiales; family Oleaceae; genus Fraxinus; species Fraxinus excelsior. The sequence continues at coordinate 14,344,223 of CM032623.1, read as the reverse complement.
TATTGTACAGTCTTGATCTACCTTTAAGTGATGGCCAATGTTTAATGTTAATGAAGTGAAACTACAACATTAATATTCTTTTAAGCCATTATTTTCTAAAAGCCTACTATAGATTACGTTGATTTGTGCTAGTGCCTGTGCCTTGTTTGAGGATTTTGAAGTCTCTTATTCATAGGCCATCTTTATGATGCAGTGGACTGGTATTTATTTCTTGTACATTTTTGGTATTTGTTAACAAAAATATGGGATAAAAGGATTAGACCATTTGAAAATTATTTATATGCATTCTTTTCAGACACTGGACCTGGTCAATTTGTAACTTTTATTTGTTGTTTGATCAGGGATGTTGATTTTGAAATTATAGTAGTGGATGATGGGAGTCCTGACGGAACTCAGGACATTGTCAAACAATTGCAGCAAGTATATGGGGAAAATCGCATTGTAAGATTCGGCAAATTAAACCTGTCTTCATTGTTGAGTGTGATGATCTGCAATTTTAGCTCTTAGCTTATACTTTTTCGTGGATTCTCTTTTACTGCAGCTGTTGAGACCCAGACCCAAGAAACTCGGCTTAGGTGTGTATTTAGGCTTTCTTTATTTTGAATGATAACCATGAAGTGGTCCTAAATGTCGATTTCATTTCAGGGACTGCTTATATGCATGGTCTGAAGCATGCCTCAGGCAGTTTTGTTGTTATAATGGATGCTGATTTATCACACCATGTAAGTTTTATCAACAAATGCAAAGGAGATATTCTTTTTTATGTTATATAACATTGTGAAGTTGTGTTTTTAATCTACGCTGTGTTCAATGGTTTTCTCATGCACAGTATTTTAGTTCAAGCGCAACATACAATTTGCTTTGTCATGTACTTCTAAAGTGAAAAATGAGAAAAAAGGTTCTACAGTCCTATTTCATTATATATCATGCTAGAAGATTGTCGCTTGAACAAGAGAAAAGTTGGTCTCAGATTATTACTATTTAAGATTAGATGATTAGTCTAATGACATACATGATTCACTTGCACTTTAGGTAACTGATGCAGGGTGCAAGAGGATAATTATAGGAGAAAGGGAAAGGGGAGAGAAGTGGAGAAAGGAGGGAGAAATAGAAGAAGAGGGGGTGAGGAAGAAGAGGAAGAGAGAAATTGGGGAAGAAAATATCAATTATTAATTTATTCCCAGGTTTTTTTATTACATTGCATAACCCCCTTTATATACGGTTTCATAAAATCATAAATAAGTAAAGAAATGATATAAAAGTTATTAAATCATAACTTAATCATGTTTCCTAAAATACGAATAAAAATAAAAAACTAAATAATTAATTATCTCCTATGATATTGCATCATTTTTCCCTAGCTAAGAAAATTCGACTCCGGCGAGGTAGACTGAAACTTCATACTCCAAGGATGTTAATCTTTTATCTTGACCAATTTCATGTATTAAACCTTGGACAACATCATCTGAGCACATACCAAGGGGGATGACTTTTCTTATGAACCAAATATCAAAAATGAACATGCGACGTCAACTGAATGAGCAAAATATCGTCAAAATTATGATCTAACCAAGGTGGATGAAGAATGCGGTGGAGGTGGTGATTTGCGAAGTGTGGTGATAAAGAAGGTGGTAGGTATGTGGCGATCAATAGAGTTTGGTTTGGGTGGCTACGGGCGAAGCAAGTTGTAGCGCCTCGAGTTCCGTTAACCCGGATTGTCATGTCATCGTCTATTGCCCTAGTTTTAATAATCAAATTTGTGGAAATAACCTAATTTTAAAAAATCACATCACATTTATAACGGTAATTATCATCGGCAACAAACTCATTTAAATAACTTGGAATAATTGTTTTAAAATTTAAATGTCAAATTTTTGGAATAAACGAAATTACAAAGTACGTTAATAGTTTTTTTCAAATGCGGAAATTTCGAAAGTAAATAACTACAACTTTCAATTTATGCCACCACTGCCCATCACATCCGACCATCTCCGAAATCTGCAAATATTGTTAAAATAACGAAATGAGTATTTCGAAGAAATACTCAGTAGACTCGTCGCCGATAATTAATTTACAGAATAATTGAACACATACTTATGCAATATATAACGTGACATCATCATCATCTTGTCTCACTTTCTTGAAAATCATAGGCTCTTTAAAAACATAGGGTGTGGGTAGTCTCGTCTCGTGCATTTAAGCACATAAGTTATGCATAACATTCTCATCTTATCTCATAAGAGATTCTCGTCTTTCTCATGCATTAAAGCATATAAGTTATGGCAAGCATAACATCATATATCTCATATGATATATTCTCATCTCATGCATTAAAGCATATAAATCACGTAAAATCACGTAAGACATGCAATTATAATTTAAACTAATTAATTGAGGCGAGTCTACCTCAATAATCTCGAGTTACGTACAAAAGTGAAACGGAAAGTGATCTTAAGCTCTTAATCGTCCGTACGTTTCGTCTAGCCAAAATAGAAAATAAGTTTTGAATTAGTATTTCGAAATTTTAAAGTTTTAAAGTGATAAAATAAAGTTTAGGGACTTAATTGAAAATTATTGGAACAATAAAAGGTTTAAAATGATAAAATAAAGTTTAGGGGCTAAATTGGAAATTTATTAAAGCTGAAAATAAAAGTTTTAGGGCTGAAATAATAACTTTTGAAAGTTAGGGACTAAATTGTAAATATAATAAAGCTGAAAATGGAACTAAAGGGCTGAAATTGCACATTTTATAAATTAAGGACTCAATTGGAAATCTGCTAAAACTAAAAATAAAATATTAAGGACTGAATTAATATTTTCTAAACTTGGGGACTAAATTGAAGTTAATTAAAACTGAAAATAGGAGTTTAAGTACTGAAATAGTGACTTTTGAAGATTTTAGGACTAAATTGAAAGTTTTATGAAACTGTAATTTAAATACATAAAACTTAAAAACTGAAAATGAAATTTTCTAAACTACGGGACTAAAATAAATAACTTTTAAATCTAGGGGCTGAAATGGAAATTTCTAAAACTTAAAATAAATATACTAAACTAAAACAAAATAAAAATAACAACAATCAAAATCACATACTCTCTCTCGTTTTTCAGAGAGGAGAGTCGACGAGGAGGAAAGGCTTTGCCCTTCCCTGATTCCACCGCCGCCGGCGGTGGTAGCAGCACCACCACTAAGGGTGATGTCGGCGGTAGGTAAGTGGGGTTTTAATGATTTGGGGCAAAATGGTGGTCTTGGCTTTGGTGGTTTTAGGCGATTGATGTTGATTTTTAGGTGGTCGATCGATTGGGGTAATGGGCAGTGGCGTGGGGTGGGGTGGTGGAGCTACAGATGTGGGCTGTGGTTCTTGGAGTGCTTGGGGTGGTGGTGATGGTTCGATTGAATCGGTGTGTGTGAAATCGGTGTTGGTTGTAGCGTGTTGGGGATTTTCGGTTCGAGGCTAGGTTTGAGTGAACTGTGGGGTAGGTGGTAGAGTTGGCTTGGTGGTGGAGTGACTTTGTGGTTTGATGTTCTCGGTTTGGGAAGGGCAGTGAGGTGCAGTTTGGTGGTGTTGAGGGGAGTTGTTGCTTGGGCAGTGGAAATGGTGGTTGAGTTGGTGGATTTGGCTTGGTTTGGTGTGTTGTTGGGGGTTGGTGTCTTGCAGCTGGATTGTAGTGGCTTGAGCTGGTGGTTTGAGCAGTGTTGAGGTGAGTGGTGATGAATGGTGAAATGGGATGCATAGTGTTGCAGTTTGGGGAGTTCACTATTGATGCTAGAAATAGACTTTCTAGCATCAATGGTGTCTCACAGTGGAATTGAGAGAGTTTGAGGGAGGGAAAGTTTCTTACCAAATGGAGTTGTGTGAATAGTGATAAGGGGGAAGGAGTGAGCTATATGAACAGTAACAATCTAGGGCACAAATTTCTAGGTAACTAATTGGGCCAGGATGTTGGGCCGAAAAATATTTTCTATTTGGACTTAAAAGCAATTGACCTAAATGAATTTGGGCTGAGAAGAATTAAAATTTCGATTTGGACATATTTAATTGGGCCTATGTAATTGGATTGAGAAGTTGGATTTAAAAAAAAAAAATTATAGAACATATATTTTACTTAATTTACTAAAATTCGGATTTAAACAAAATAATTAGGAATCGATAATTTAAAATTATTTGAAAATGAATTCGATTCTAAATAATTTAAATTCGTTTATAACGGCTAGACGAACGCGTTTTCATTTTAACGATAGGGGTTAAAATTTAGCGACACGTTCTTTGAGAAAATAATTTTATTTTATTTAAAAGTTCTCGGTCGCTACACAAGTTGTGAGTTAGCGGTGTAAGGAGAGGAAGATGAGCAGTGGTGGTGGGTTGGTGTGGATGAGTGACTTG